>MEJB01000076.1:133235-203013 GCA_001752375.1 Rhazya stricta
AGTCTGAAGCCTGAAGCATTTCATACGCTCTATATTTTTCTCCGCTCCCACATTGTGGTTCCTCAGGAGAATGAGGGCTTCCCGAAATCTGTTATTAGAAGTGGTCCGATCCAAAAGCTTCTGTTATAGCACATACTTTCTCCTTTTGGCTTAAGATCAAGTGTCAGTAACTGTTCTTATCACGTTTAATTATCTGAATACGTGGGTCATTGGCCACATGATATTCATTTCAATTTCTTTTCTTTTGGGGGAGCAAATCCCTTAGAGTACTGCACTGCGGATCTTCGTTTGTCGCCTAGGCGTTCTTGGCACTACACCTTGCGAGTTTCGGCGGTACCGCACCCTTCTATATAAACTTTTGGAGCCTATACTCCCCCGGGATTATAGCCCAATATATTTTGCAATCACCTTAAGAAAAAGGCTAAATGCGCCCAGTAATATTTTAAGATAATCGAAGATTGCAATCTGAACATTGATTTACTTATGGTGTTTCAATCAGAATTTTGAACACAAGAAGAGTTTGGAATCTTTATTCGCAGATGAATAATTCCAACACAAGCTTGCAGCCTAATGTCTTTCTTTCTTTTCTCAAGAATAAGACCGAGGGCTCAACATAAGTCTTATGGGCGGCAGCGGGATAGTTTTAGTGAAACCGCGCAATATTGCCAGAGTCTTGCAAGGCTTCTAGCAATCCGCGGTATCCCTGGCAAAAGCATCGGAAAGATTATCGGAAATCTGAGGGCCAACCGTACTCCGACTTCAGCCCCTCTGGCTTGGCATGCATGACCAAGACAGCTCAAAACTAATGGACGAAAAATGCTTTTAAAAAAAGAAAGGATATTCCTCCTCTATATGGTGCTCGGCTATTTTGTAACCGAAGTTCTGAATCAAGTTTTAATATGCCTACGCGACTGTGGGAGAGTTCAACTGATTCAGCAGGAATTGATTTGTTTCTCCGCTATTTCATCCTTTTCTGACTTGTTACTTCCCATCGATTGGAATACACAAACCTATCGCCTCCTAGTGTGCATAAAATTGACATTAGACTCCAAATTAATATCTCGCGGAAATCTGGTGCATCTTGAAATATCGTTCGAAAGAAGACAATTTTTGTTGTTCTGACATGCAGTAACCACAGTCCAAATTGAGTTTATTCGACTGAGCCTTGTAGGGGGGAAAAAAAAAAAACAACAAAACAAGGGCGTTCTCTTAGGCTTTGATAAATTAGTTACGGGGTTTTTTGTCCGCTCGTTTCCTTTTATGAGGCTCAGGTGAAACAGCAGAACCCACAACTCTATTTTCTTGGCTACTTGTCTTGAATTCTTGGTAACCCGATTTCTGATTTTAAGAGATTGAATTGATGATCACTCTTTCAGAGAAAACATTAAGTAATCGTGTGGGTTTTTTTTTTTTTTTTTGTATTTCAAAAGTTTAGAAGCAATTTTATTTTTAGTTTAAAAAAGGTTCGGCTCAGAGAGGCGGCTATGGGCTCTCTTTATAAAATACCAACGTGATTTCTGGATTTTTTACAACTTTCTTGAAAAGCAAAGCAACTTCGCAAGTCTTGCGTTAGTCGCCAAAGCAAGCCAATTCAATTTTTTTTGTGATTCTTCATAACTTCACGCAGGGCGAGCACACTCGGTCTTAACAATCTCATTTATATGTCGCACAGTTTTTTATTTATTCATTTTTCACACATAACATGTTCTCTACGAAAATTCAACTTGGCAATTTTGAATTTACACTTTTTTATTGGCCAAAGACATGTGAAGCACGCACATTTTTTTAGTTTCTTATTAGATCTTATGTTCTTCAATCTATTCTCTACAACATAATACATATCATTTATCATCATAGCGTTCATTGGTTCTTGCAAATTTACGCATTTTTTAATAATTTTTTAACAATAAATATTTCAATAGTTAAAATTACAAAATATAACTTTTCGCAGCACTTCCTTTTTCTTTTTCTTTTTTTTTTTTTTTTGGTGTTCGCTCAACTTTTTGCTTGTGAGAGCCAAAAATAATCCTCTATAAATTCAAATTCAAAAAATTCTCCACACTTTCTTATCTAAATTCCCCCCTAATCGAGAATCTATTTTTTCTCATTTCTAGCAAGCTATTTTAGCATTTTTTTAAAAATATTATTAATTAAAATTCAAAGAATTTTGATCCACTCATCTAATGCTGTTAATTTGTTAATGAGGATGTTTACTTTTTTTAACCAAAAATATGAGGTTTCTTTCGGAGGAAAAAAATTTCTCGTCAAAAGTTGTGAACTGGCCTCCGTTTCAAAATCGACAGGATGCAACTGTCACAAGATCCGGAGCGCATCAAACGAACCTACGTCTGTATCAGGGCAATTGTTTTTACACACCTTGCAACGGTTTTTTTTGACTAAAAGCCAACCATGCTTAGATAGTCGATTACCTCCTTTGTCGACTTTTTTGGACAAGGGTGAGAGTCAAACTGATTTTGCAAGGGCAAATGGGATTTTATGATTTTATGATTTAAGAAGAATACGCTAGAGCTCTTTATCTCCACCCGGTTTAAGCATGGCTCGAAGGAAGGGTAATCATAGTAAAAGGTTTTGATTGCTACACATAACGCTAATTCTGGGTGGTCATTTTGAAGACATCAAAGTGTATCGGCATGCTGTCAAGGTTCAATCCAGTAGTTAAGATGGCAATTCTTATATACTCTGGAGAATGATTTACCTCGTTTGTTCCGCTGCATTTATTATCTACGCCACCAGATAACCTCAGACACAGCAAATTAAGAAATCTTCGCAACATCAGCAAAGGTGAACGAGTTGAGGTTCTTTCGAATTGGCACCATAGCACTGGCTTCGACATGGGCCACCATGGCGAGGGCTCGGTGTCGACGTCAAGCTTTGTCAACAACAATCGGTCGCGTGATCCCCTAGAATTTTCTTAAAAATTAAACAATTAACATTGACGCAACATGCTATGCAAGTTTTGGATCAAGCTCAGCAAAATCCATTCTGTTGCAATGTTCTTACATGTTTTCTAGGACAAATCAAAGAAATTTGTTGGTGGAGCAGGATGGAAACGGGTCGCCAAAGTAAAGGTGTTAAACAAAACCAAAAAAAAAAAAGAAGACATGTGTTGTTAAAATCAGCTTAAAATGTGCTATGGCTTAAAATCTCCTAAAAAATTATATAATTTATTTTAACTTTTTAAAGGTTTCTGCTAGTCACAAGCCATGGGCAGTTGTTAAAATAATTAATTTATTATCGAGAATCATTATAGACTTTGAAGAAGAATCCTTAATATATAACAATATTAATTGAATAATTTTTTCTGAAATATTAATAAAATTTTTAAACTGCTAAAAACGCCTAATGCCACAAATTTACGACCCCTAAAACCATAAAATTCAAATTCTAAACTCCTCCTAAATCCTAAATTCTAAACAAGAATAATTACAAAAAAAGTATTAAAAGGAGAAATTATCAAACTAATAAAAATTAATTACTCATCTCAAGATGCAATATACATTAACAAATTATTACATGACATTCAATAAAAATCAATTTAATATTGCTATTTAATCAGTTATTCAAAATTCATTCAGAAAGATTGACGCTATTAACTATTCTATCGAATGAAAAATGTTACATTATTATATACATGACACACACCTCACTACCCCCTACCAACACTACTTATCACTATAGACGTTACTATACTAGCTATTTAATATATACCCTATCACTAATAGTAATAACTACTCATGTTAATACTTAATCTGTAAACACTCACACACGAGGTTATTAAGGCAATTTTCAGCTCTACACACTACCACAACCATCACTCACAGCACCTAGCAAGCGTGAACACTTTCTCTCTCTCAGATCGGTGCTGCCTTGTGGTCTGGCTCAACTCAATCTCACAGACACACTACACACACATTGACCCCGATGTTTTTGGGTTTGCACACTCTTTCTGACATGGACGCCAGTCACAGAAGTGGCCACACTAGTCCATTGTACACAGCGCTCTATCACAACTTTCTTAATCGACGAACAATCTCTAGATCTTGCCTAAGCACACACGGCCCCTATATCGGCTCTACACACACACACGCACTGAATTCGGTGCCTTAGTCTTTCCCTCATACAATCCAACCTGCGCACCTCTGCTCGTTCTATCTTTCTTTGATTCCAACTCTTCTGTCTTTCTCTCTTCTGTCGTCTACTTCACTTTCCATCGGCGGCTGTTTTGATTGCAATTAAACCGCGGTGACCTTTCCGCTGACCCTGAGGAGGCAGGTGAGCGGAAACAGTCATCTTGTGGCATCATTAATTCCTTCAGAAATCTTCGTCCGTCACGCATGTATAGACAATAGCAGAGCGCGGCTCAGCAACCGATGGCTTCAAAAACCGGTTGACCATCACAACCATTTTGACACTCAGTAAGATGGAGATTTCTATTATTGTTACAAAATTTATACATCTGTTTCTTTTTGAAAATTGGATTTTTTTTGCGTAAATTCGTTTTAATGTTAATGATTAGTTGTATTTTATTTGATTGTTACTATTCGTTGTAATGATCGAACCTCTGCAACTCTAGTTACAGATGGTTCTTTGGGAATTTGTTGACAAATGATTGCTGATGGTCCAAATTTTGGAAACCCTCTGCAACTCTTTGGATTTGGTTTTTAGTTGTGGACATGATTGCTTGTTGAGTTGAATAATTTGTTGGTTTTTTTCTTGTTGCCTGCTGCTTCCAGTAGCCACCTCAACGAATATGAAGCTGAGGAATTTTCTAGGCTTCTCTGCTGAGTCAACATTTGAGTGAAAAGCATCATAGCAGAAGAAACCAAATTCAGCAAATAACGAAAAAGGACTTAATAAAAGATGAATAGTTGTTCTAAGTTCTTCAACTTGTTAAGAACTTAAATGAATAAAGTTATGAGAGTGAACTAGAATCGCAAATGGAAGCTGTTTTCATTATATTATTCTAAGTTATTGAGATACAAGTATTTTGCTTCATCCATAAGTTGAACATTTAGATGTACAAGAAAATATGCACGCACTCAGAGCAAAAGTCCTGAAAGGTGAATCTCGTTATTCGAGATAGATTCACATATTGGTCAGTATCTAATTTCATACACTTCTCATGCTCAATGGCACATCTCTGTTCTTGAATCAGTTATTTTTAATTCTGAAGGAATTTGCTTATCCTATCCACATGGCAATAAACTCCCTACTAGACCGATGGAATTCTGTCCAACACATAAACCGGATCACGTTCAAAGAAGGAAGAAAGAAAAAGAAAAAAATCACAAATGTTTTTTCGTGTTGCAACAAGGCACGTTAACTCCTTACTAGATAGGCAACAAATTATGCTTAATTACAAAAATGCAAGGTCTCAGTTATCAATCGCATGTCAAAAGGGGCAACTCCTATACTTATCTAGGCAATCATAGAGCAACTTTTTGCAACTACGCAGATATAATAATCAGAAACTATTGTGGTTTCAAATATATCACGTCTTACCGAAGAAATGCCACATATCGCAGTCTACGAACAATAAATTCACAACCCTATAATTACAACGCAATAAAAAGCATCCAAAACAAGCCCCTAATAGACATGCAAAGAAAGGTACCGGCAATAAGCACTTGATCCAATAATGCGAAAGTTAATAAATTCATATACCTATTCACTTCAAGGTGGAAGAGAATAGTGGTACAGAAATATTTACTTTTGAATTTGTTATTTTTGTTCTTTTATCTTTGACTTGAATCCCTAGTTCTCTTAATTAATTATTCGTTGTCCATTGTTATGTTCATTTTAACATTGCTTTTGTAGAATTTTGATGGAGAACGGGATTTTATTAATGGATATGGCCTTTTGAGCCTGGTAAATGGTCTATTTATAGAGGAAGCTATGTCGAATTTCCATAAAAAATTTAACTATTATATTATTTTTTTGTAATAATATACGAGCATGTATTATTATTGATTATTTGATTGATAAATTTGATGGAGAATGGAATTTTGTTAATAGTTGTGGCTTTTTTAGACTGGTAAATAATCTATTATAGAGATAGCTCTGTCAAATTTTTTATAAAAAATTTTACTATTATATTATTTTTTGTAATAACACACGAGCATGTATTATTACTGATTATTTGATTGATAAATGTGATGGAAAATGAGATTTTGTTAATGAATGTGGCCTTTTGAGCCTGAAAAATACGCTATTTATAGACAAAACTATGTCAATTTTTTTAAAAATTTTTATTATTCTTATATTTTAGATAGAGTACGAGCGTGTACACATTGATGTTCATCTAGGTCCAATAGACCTTATTGTCTTGACGAGACAGGCATAGCCATAGATTAGCTCTTATATGGGATGACAGGATTTATGTTGGGATGGCGTTAGAGGTTAGAAAACAAGATGATATTTTTTGAAAGGAGTATGATGTGGCGCTTCCTAGAGTGAGAGAGTACATAGACATCGCAGGATTTAGCAGGGTTACCCGATGTCATTGCATTCATGTTGATCATRCGCTCGTAATAGCGATGATTGAGAGATGGCAACCTGAGATGCATACATTCCATCTCACTTGCAAGAAGGCTATTATCACCCTACAGGACGTTTCAGTATTATGGGATTTGCCCATTGATGATGATGCTATTATCGGTAGTGGCTATGATCGAGGTATAGAACAGTGACAGGGTTATTGCGAGACCGCATTAGGATTTAGACCCACAATTTTTCAAATCAGGGGGAATCGTATTCTGCTACGGACTCTCGAGGAAGAATTTATGCTTCTATTTAATGATAATGCCGATAACAATACTTATGCAAAGGGGGGTCGTTGTTTGATCTTATACCTCATGGGTGGTATGCTTTTTGCAAACCACTCTGAGAACAAGATTGATCTTCGTTACTTGCTCTCGCTCGAAGATTTATGTCGCTCGAGACATTTGAGTTGGGGATCCACCATTTTGGCATATTTGTATCGCTACATGTGCATAGCTTACATTGCACAGTTCCGAGAGGTGAGCAATCCCTCTATTCTCATTTCGATTTGTACCTTATGCTCATTTTATGACTTTATCTAGTATAGTCATTCGAATATATTAGTAAAATAACTATAAATTTTGTATTTTTATGTTTTAAATAGTTGTGGACATAGGAGCACATACCTGTAGTATGTCCTATTTCAAGGGACGTTGCAAGAGTTGAGATTCTTCCCAATTTTCCCCGTAGCACCCCCAGATTAAAAAACTTTATCCTAAGTAGAGAATGTCACCATTTGCTCACTGACATGAATTTACGAAATTTTTGAAATAATAAAAATCTTGAAATTTAAAATAGAAAAGAGATTTATAAAAATCTCAGCAGAGATTCCTCTGTAATTTCAATAACTACCCACTATATATAAACAAAAGTTCTCAAATGTTTTCAATACTCGCAAACAATACGCATTTCAACCCAACARAAATCCAAAWTAWTAAACATTGTTTTCCAACCATCCATTACCAACCTAACATTTACCAAAACTGAAATTTGCAAACTTGAAAGGGTTTAAAGCACGATTAGCTAAACCAATAAAGAAATATCTTAATCATACATAAAACCTCTCCAGTCAACCATTTATCTTATTCACTAAAAATTTATTTAAATAATCTTTCGAGGTATCAAGGCTTTCCCACAAGCGACCTCCAAGCACCATCTAGCTACACATCACCTGCAATGCGAAATGAAGGAAATGGAATGAGYTATAAAACTCAGTAAGCAAATCTCATCCATAAATGCATAAATAATGCCCTATGTCATAAATTATAAAATTTCACTTTCTCAGTAAAAACTTTCTAAACGTTTCCATTTCATAACCTTCCCATAAAAATTTTCTTTTTAAAATGTAAGAACTTTATAAAACCTTTCCATTTCATTAAAGTCGTGAGCTCACTGAGTGGAACACCTAGCCATTAAGCTTGCTGTGGGCCATGAATCTTTGGAACCCGACCACATTTTCTACCGGTAGAACTGCAAAGAGGTTAACATTACTTTACTTTTCCTTTCATCTTTTCACCTCCAAAAAGGTGAACATTACATATCTCCCTACCCTCCAAGAGGGTTGGGTTAGGTGCGCCGATCTCCCATGACCCATTTCCCACTCACATCTTTCGTGGCTAGGTTTACACTCCTTTCCAAAAATCTTAACATTTTCCTGAACATAATACATTTATAAAATTTCATCCCCTTTCAAAATTTATTTTCTAAACCATTCGCTTTCTAAATGTATGAATGACTCATGCTAGGAATGATGTAGAATAATATAACTACATGCCCATGACATGAACTACATAAAACTATATTAAAATACCATTCAACATATTAACAGTACAAAATATAAATCACGTGAAAACATTCAATGCAATCTCAACACATTTCATAACGCTGTCCAATACAGCCACCACATAACACACAACGAAAGAGTTAGGCGGATATAGGTATTTACTTACATACAACTTATATACAACACATTCAATTTACACAACGAAAGAGTTAGGCGGATATAGGTATTTACTTACATACAACTTATATACAAYGCATTCAATTTACCTAAAGGAATTTAGAAACATCAATACATATGCGTTAATGAAATGTGAGAATTTACTTACTTGGAGTCCATTACATTAAAGGTTCTTATTTAAATTGCAAAGCGAAAATCCTTCGGCCATTCTCAATGTCAATGCGCTCAAAAACAACCTAATTGCAATTACAAAAGAAAATCTACTTAATATGATTGTCCAAGCTTAATATACAACGTTTATTCCATGAACGTCATTGATAAATTTTTAATTCATACTTAATTCCCATACCACCAATTATCACGTTCTCAAAGGTACAATTTAAACTCCTTAGTTCGGGTATTAAACCTAATCTATGTTCTCGCACAATTTCACTTTGGGGCATAATTACATAGGTCAAAAATTTTCAATAGCAAATAGTAATATTTTCACCTTAAGTCAACAAAATTCAAGTGTCGCGGAAGTGGTGTTGCGCCAAGGCGTACGCTCAGGGAGAGCGCGTGCAACAGCCCTCAATGTTGGTGGGAGCCTGATGGTGATGTCGCGCGGCGGTTTCCCAATAGCTGATCTAATGGCCAGTGCAGATCGGACTAATGAAGGTTAGTGCGGATTTGGTGGGAATCTCAAGTGCAGATTGCAAGCTGTGGCGAGCAGCTGCGCCCTTTTCGAGCGGCAATGCGTGCACAGCAGCAATGAGCAGGGAGACAGGCAGTATCGAGGAACCTCGGGTCACAACAATAGCGGATTGCGAGCAGGTCTGGCAGGGTGGAGACGAAGGTCTGGCTAAATTGCGACTAAGGCGAATCGACGAGCAGAATGGTCCAACGTCCCCTTCAGATTTGCAAGCCTAGCCGGTGAAGAGGTGTCGCGATTAGCTCACTTGCAAATCCAATCACATCCACGGCAGGCAGCATGTGACGGTTAACGGCAAGGGAAGGAGGAAGAGAAGGAAGAGAGAGAGAGAGAGAGAGAGAGATAAGGAAAGGCTACGATGAGGAGGGAGAAAGGGAGGCAGCGAGTGCAGCGACATGAATTTTCTGGGAGTGGGGCGGTGGCGACAGTACTGAGGAGGAAGAAGAAAGGTTTTAGGGTTTCTCTCTTTTTTTTTTTTTTAACTTGAGCCGTAACCCAAATCCTTCGGGCCTTCCCATTCCATAACTAACAATCCATTAAATTAAATTTTATGGGCTTTTCTTTGGATAAAAATCTAGTTTTTCGAATGAAAACGAACAAGCGCAACATGTCAAGCCACTGACTAACCAAGGATCCTAATTCGACAAATGCAATAATTTTGTACTTATTAAACGTACGATAAAATAATAATCACATAGAAAATTTTCAACCCTAGTTGACACATAAATTCACACGAACAAACAAAAATTCATAAAAGAATAATCCTAGATGTTACACTCCCTATGCTGCACGGTGGGCAGCACGGCTTGATCTTCATTGGCTGCCCACACATGTATTAGTCACTTATCAGCATCAGCTAGACTCGATGAGACCTAATATTGTAAGTATTTAATAATTTTCAAGAGTTCTTTAATTTCTAAAATAAGCTAATTTTTCCCATTTAATTCAATAGAAAGTTTCTATTTTTTTTTAACTAATAATCTTCTTTGCAGTTTGTCTGGACCCCGTATGATGATGTGATCCCAAGAATTTCCCAAGATTATTTAGTCGGATCCTACATTTGGCGTGCCGAAGTCCCACTCATTTGCTGGGAGATTGTCGAGCATTATCGACTATCTCGAGTGTTGAGACARTTTGGCATGGAGCAAGGGATTCCCATTCGGGGGAACTGTTCTGATACGGAGCTACATGCTACGAGGCTAAAAGGTAATATGGCGTTGTTTTGGAGCAACAAGCATGCAGAGTATATCTGAGAGTGGGACGCCCGTCGTGACTGCATTGTCAATGGTGTTGTTATATCCATTGCTATGCACATGCGTCCAGACTATTGGGATTGGTATTTCCAGATCACTCGCCTGATTATAAGTCATCCTCAGCACAGGGGTAGAGCTCTTGACGGATTCCAGGGGACGGGACAGCCGCTCAATTTTTTGTGAGTTAGTTACCCCTTGTACTTTTACACTCCAAATTTTATATTCATTTTATCAATATATTAATTGTTAAATGTTTTATTATTTGCAAAGTTTGGGTTTATCCCACATTCAGGAGCTTGCTGATTCTGATATTCCATATGCGGATCCTCATTCCAGGTCCATATTTCATTCCATACGTGAGGTCTGCAGCCAAATGTTGYATGGTATTATTAATTCGTGACAAAGACGTAGTTGCCACTGCGGTTGTCCAGCCTGCAATTATTCAACCCCGTGATCGAGTTCAAGGTCAGAATAGATCGGGTCGTGGCAGAGGAGCACAAGAGAGAGGAATGATTGAGGACCCATCAGTTCAGAGGGAGGATCACCCGACGGATAAGACGAAGGACACACACAAAGCGGATGATGTGGCACCAGGCAGCTACACAAACAATCACCTTGAGAGTGTCATCACTAAAGATCGACTCTTGTTTGACCTGTCTATCCTGCAAATACCTTGTTAGGCGGGTGACGGTGCCGGAACATCAGGCACTGTTTCATACAAGGATACTGGTTACGTAGGCGATCTAGCTTCGAGATTGTATTCTCAGCCAGAAGAGTGTGTCACTCGTGCGGATGAGGTTGGTGGGGCAGATATTGGTCAAGCTAATGAGTCTATACGAGTTTTTAGGTGGAGACCCGTAGAGGTGGTGCGGCAAGAGGAGATGATGCTAATGAGAGGCCTAGGCGAGTTACGCGTGCCACTGTTTGCTATACTCCTGGGACATGATGTATATATGATTTACCTCTTTGTAAAGATACATTCATTATGTACATTCGACGAGCATTATTGAATAGTTTGTATTACTATTTTTTTTACGTTAATTTCTTTAGATTTTATTATATTCCTCAAAGTTAAAATTTTATGGAATTTGATTATGTGCAGGTTGGTTTTTAGTATATCACATGTCTGTGGAATTTGGTTGTGTGCAAGTTGATTTTTAACCATTAAATTTATAGTTTTTTATAGACCATCTAGAGCGCCACTAGAGGTGGCGTTTTAGTTACTTTAGTAAAAGGAGCCACTTGATTTGTTTCTTTAGGGCCGAGCCAAATCTAACTTTCTCTCCCAGATTTGTTTTTCTATCTTCTGCCCAATTTAGTTCAACTTCCAGATCTGATACAGGTACTCATTCCGAAGAGGTTCCAAATACATCTCCAAGCACATCTTCAATGGAAAAATCACAAAATTGGTAAGTGCATCATTATATACTTGCATTTTTAACTAGACGTGGTTGTGTTTTTTGGCATTCATAAAACACTCAATAAATTAAGGCTTATTTTTATGTAGATCTGGATATAATTTATTTATACGAAATTAATGCTTATATTTGGATATAGTTTATTTACACAAAATTAATGCTCATTTTTAACTAGATTTGGATATAGTTTATATTTTTGTTAATTTCGTTCATCTCATTTGTCAATTTAGGTGTTGTCCATTTCAAGATTKGAAATGTCGGAAGAATTTCAGATGAAATTAAATCTTTTTTGGGACTGTGATATTAAGCGTGATGTACRCGGACCGTATTTTGAGAGTGATTTTAAAAAATATTGGACAATTAGGCAACGTAAAACCCATGATGAATTGGTGTAAAAAATTTGTGCAAAACGAAAGCTTAACATGAATATGATGCGGTTAAGGTTGAATCTAAAAGTGCCTACTATGTATGGATTGGGAATGAAAGTTCAATGGGAAATTTATGAATTAAATGATGACGAAGACATGGACCTCGTTTGGAACTTATCAAGCAATTTGTGAATGTCACTCAGAGTATGTATACACGTGCAAACGGAGAATATTGTATCTAATGATGACACTCCCGATTGTCTGGATCAAGAATAGGCAGTTGCATGTAAACATTGTATTAAAATATTTTTAATAACGTTTATAAATTATCTTACAATTTAATTCTTATATATTACAACTGATATTGCAGGTCTTTCGATTCATTGGGCTAATATGGGGAAGTATACATCATTGCTAATGGACAATGAACGAAATTTAAACACTGGACAATATTTCACATTTCCAAACCCAATTGCTAGTACTTCGGCACATGTTCCTATTTTTCGCAGTCCGGGGATCAATACCAGTTATCTACAACTAGCAATACATTGTCTGCATCTATAGGTGTCATCCAGGAAAAAATGTCTTCAGATCACCAGTTCATCCCACCTTCCGCACAGAAGTTCCTTAGTGATCCGGCTATGCATCATGTAACTGAGATGGTAAATTTGGTTTCAAGTCAACCAACCGATGTAAGGCCTGAAGTTGTGATAGATGCATTACAAGGCACATCAGACTATGATGGATACCCAAATTTTGATCATTTGGAGGATGTCCCCGAGGTAGAGGAAGACGAGGAATCGACTACGCATATTCCACCATCTAATACTCTCTTAAATTCAACTTCCAACATAGATCAGGCACCCCACACTTGGAGTGCTTTTGAAATGTACGGTTCGTTTCAGGATATGGGATTGGATGAGCAATCAGAAATTGATCGTGGTGAATTCAGAATTAATCATTAGTCTGAAACAAACATCAACCTCAAGATTCACCTGAGGTTTGATAACAAGAAATAAGCCATTCATACAGTTCATCAATGGCACATTGAACGAGGTAGAGAGTATGTCGTTTCAAAGAGCATTGTGGACAACTAAATGTAAAAATTCAACCGAAGAATATCCATGTACGTAGTATATCCGTATCATTCCAAGGAGCACTCACCATCAGTGGGAAGTGATAGGTTTCAGTAGAGAGGATACTTATTTTGTCCAAACCGTGAACAACCACCATTCAAAATTTCGGGCCTGCATTTATTGTTCCACACATCACTCACCTTGTTCGTGATATCCAGAGGTACAACATTTTAAATTCTTCCGGCATATATGCGAGCTTTGCAAGATTCTAACCAAGGAACAATTATTAGATGGAAACACCACCCGAGAAGCACTGATGATGTGAAAATATTTGAATGTTTAGTTTRGGCTTTTCGACCATCTATAGGCGGGTTCGAGCACTGTCGGCCTTGCATTTCTGTGGATGGCACATTTTCGAGAGGTGCATATCATGGGGTTCTTTTGATTGCTAGTACATATGATGCGAATAATTATGTTTTTCCCCTAGCATTTGCGATTGTAGATCAAGAGTCATCTGCTAGTTGGGGGTGATTTATACTATTATTGAGACGTCATGTGATTGAACAGAGACATATTTGTTTGATTTTAGACTGTCACAAGGGGATACTTCAAACAGTGCGCCAAATGAAGAGTGGCAGCCACCATCAGCAGTACATAGATATTGTTTGCGTCACATTCAAAGTCAATTTCAATGTCAAATTTAATAATAGAAACTTGTCTAATCTTATGTACAGTGCAAGGGCTGAGCCTAATCAAGCAAAGTTCAGTGTAATAATGGAGAGATTAAGCATCGGARTCAAGCCGCATGTGATTGGTTGAATGCAATTGATCGTGAAATGTGGACACTTGCATATGACAACGGACACAGGTAAGGATGCTTGACAATTAACTTGTCTGAATCATTGAACAGTGTTCTGAAGAAAGGATGTTCTTTGCCACTCAAAGCATTGGTGAAATTGACAGTGGTAAAACTTGTGAAGTATTTTTCAAATCACCTTGAACAAAAGGCTTATAACAGACATCCTTTTACTCCTAGGATATGAAGAAAATTTTCTTACAATGAAAATAAATCCCGTACACATACGATGGTGCAATATAATTCTCAACTTGATTTATTCAGTGTAAAGTCTATACCTAGAGGAAATGGAAAAGGTAACAAAATCTACGCTGTCAAAATAAGTGAAAAATGGTGCAGTTGTTATAAGTGGTCTATATTTAGGATTCCATGTTCTCATGCTTTTGCTGTGTGCCATCACCGGTTGGTAAGCAAGTGAGCTTATTCATGAAGTGTATTCCAATRAATGCTATTGGAAAGCATATGTTGCAAATTTCTACCCAGTTCCACATGGTTCTTTTTTAAGACCACCTCCATTCAACCTTATTCATTACAAGCCGAATATGAAGGGAAATTCAAGGGATCGTCTTCAAGCGCAAGGATTAGAAGTAATGCAGACTATCGACATCCTGATTCTCCTCAGTGAGAATTGTTATAGAGCTAGTCATAATAGAAGAAATTGCACGGGTCATAGTAAGGATAAATCAAACACTTAGTTTGTATTAATTGTATTGAACATGGTTGTTTTTTATTCCATTGCTTAAGTATTACTTATATTGCGACTATTGAAGTCATTTTTATAGCTATGTTTCTTTTATGCTTTTGTTACAAACATTCGTATGTTTTGGACATCATTATGTTGTTCGACATTGTTTTCTAGATGTTATGACCTATTTCAAGTGAATACAAATTGGTATTTTTTGAATGAAACCATCATTATAAATATTTTCCCTTCCTTTTAGGTTTCAACATTTTGTTGGGATTATTGTAGGTTATATTTGACATCAAGGGAGAAAAGGGGGAAGTATGCTAGTGTAAAACACCTCTTGGAGGGGCGTCTTTAGCTTAAAAAATATTCTTGAGCAAAACGCCCACTAAAGGGGCGTCTTTAGCTCGAAGAAAACTTCTGACATACAACGCCACTCCAAGGGGTTGCTTTAGCTCAAAGAAAACTTTTGCAATACAACATCACTTGAAGGGGCGTCCTCCCCTTAAAGCGCCAATATAAAGGGCACTTTATGCAAAATTAAAATGCTCCTTTCACTGGCGCATTAAATTTCATTGGAAAAATCACGATTCAGATAAGATGACTCTTGGAGGGATGTCTTCATGAAATTAAGGCGCCACTCCTAGTAGCATCCAAGTCAAAAAGGGAGATCCCCCCAAAAAACCAAGTTAGTTGTAGATATAAATAAAAAAAGAAGGTCATTTAGGTCTAAAACCCCTTTTTTTAAGCCATGAACTGTTTTTAGTTATTCTTAATTATATTTCAAAATAACTTTTAAAATCTCGAACAGCTTTCTTCACATGCTTGAGCGCATCCCCTTTCTATTAGTAAGGTTGTCAAAAGGCTTTCCTTTAGTTTCTTCTTGCCTTTACTAAGATTAGTGCAGCTCGGTCCGTCCTAGCAAGAGGGATGAGCGACTAATCAGAAAAGAATCTAAAACAAACTAGGAGTATTGGGAACTACTAGGGAAAGAGTTAGGAACAGGAACAAAGGAGAAGCGAGAGCCACTTAAATGGAAGAAAGTCTCGAAATACAAAATAAATAGAAACATTCTCAAAATCATCACAGGGGCATGAGAGCATGTCCAACTAGTGGATTCGGTTCCCGCCTAATAGCCTTGCAGTCCAATCCTTCCGTTCGTGAATAAAAACTGTTGAATAAAAGAAATATTAAGGAAAGCAACAGCCATTTAATTAACTATTTATTGTCTAACATTCTAATGAATAGGGTTGACTTTATGATTAGAAAGTCATTAGGATCATTGGAGAGGTGAATTCTAATGAATAGGGTTGACTTGAAGATTAAGGAGGACCACAAAAGTTTCTCCCATGAATCAAAAGTCAGCTCATCCACCCTGTAATCACAAATATATATTTTGCCTATTAACTACAAAATCATTATATGGATGAGAGAACTGAAGAACAAAGGGAAAGCCTCAAAATATTGGAAGAAGAGGAGGATAGTTGAGGAAGTGGGATGTGTGAACTGAATGCCTCAAGGCCTCACTGCTTACCACTAAAGTAAGGATTCGTCAGCTTTAATTTCTATGTAGTTTTCATTGTTAATTATGTAGGATTGCACTCTATTCGACCTTCAAGATCTTTAAACTTCAAAGACAATCATTTATTACATAGTCGCTTGGAGAAAAGCAAAAGCTCTTTACCCATTGTTATGAGAAGCAGAAGATATTGTTCATGTTTCTCCTAGTAATGATTCAATTAAAGCCGCCTCCTCTTCCTGTAGCAATAGGGGAAAAACAACAAAATCACTTACATTCCAATAAAACTAATTAATATAATTAGTGTTTCAGAGTTCTCAGGAACACACCACTAAGGCATTAAACTCAGTTTCCTCATCTATAGCACTTATCACAGCAGGATCCTCCAAAAGTTCCTGAAAATGAACCACAAGTAGTCAATGTTCACAAGGATCATCTTAACATGCCGGCAGCATCAATGCAATATAAAACAATTGTTTCTTACATCATCTGCAATTTGTAACACACCTTTCTGATCCTGCATCAACAAACAAGACTAAAACATATGTAAGTTCCAGTATCAACTATATGTCACCCACTAATGATGCATGACAAACCCATTGTGACCCGTCCCAATAGCACCAAAATGAGGTCAAAGGGGTTTGGGAATAATAAAAAAGCCCTGACATGCTTGTAAAATGACTAAGCTTTTTATACTTCAATGGAAAAGACTTATTCTTCACCTTGACAGCAACAAAGAGAAGGGGATCCGAAGGTGTGTAAATCATGTAGTGCGAACCATCCTGTAGGATAGCAATCAAAATCAGAGAATAACAGCAAAAACATACCATTGATGATACAATCAACCACTAATCATAAACAAATACAATATATGATTTAACATATGTACAGTATTAAGAAGAGACATGCTRCCGATGTGAATTTTCCTATTAACAAAAAGATTAAGTACTGCAGCGAAGCAACAGTCAGGCCTTCTTAATACGAAAGATAAACATTGATTGCGATCGACATGGTTAAAGAGAAAATTTATATTTTACCAACATAAAATAATTCATTAAAATTGAAACAATAGAACCACCATATTCAACTCTTCCGGATAGGCAGCGTCAGGGGGATGTCATTACGCAGCAATGAGAACTTCAACAGTGACCATCAAAGGAATAAAGAATAATGTTACACATTCTTATTCAAACACATCCAAGGACTGGAGATGATATCTTTAACTACAGCTGCTACTCACTCACATCTTCATTGATGGATAGGGATATCCATGCCCAATTTGAGGGAGAGTAATAAGCAACTAGAATAGGCTTCAAACGATTATATACTGTTTTGATACTAGTTATGTAAGCATACTTAAAACAAAGAAAGCATAGATCAGTTCTCTTCTTTTCTTAATCGTCTCTGCCTATGCTTGCCCCGCCTACTCTCTTTCTTCCTCTCATCTAGTACAATCCTTCACCTTGATTAATTAGCTTATAGACACGCACATGTGCACAGAATCGTTTCTCTCCTCAAAAGGAGTATTATGAAGGGGTAATGTTGTCCAAATAAATTTCACGACCTCTTTATGCCATTTTCAAGTAAAATTATATTATTATTAAAGTTGACGCAAAAACAACTATTTGACTTACTATCTACTTATCAGGAAGCCAAGGCCCAGAACTCCTTTTAATGACAAAATTTTGGAAGCAACGCGCGATGACTTTCTCAAAAGCAAAAGATATCAGTACAACACATTAGGCCCATACCAAATGGAAGCATGTGATTTCTATGCCTTCAGTTGGCAAGCCATCTACATCTTGGCCATCATCTGCACAAGTTCAACATACTTTCTTTTAGAAATCTGGAAATCTTCCGCTTAACTTTGATATGTGAAAATAATCAATGCTCATGTTCTTAAAAAACCAGAGACAGATCTCTGGCTGACACAAGTGATAGCATACCAGATTAACTTGTGGTGGATTTATCGGGTAGTGTGACGATCAGAATGAATATTATGCAAGTCAGAGCGTGAGTACGCATTACATTTTTTTTCCAAGAATATTCTTTTCCTTTCAAGGGGATAGCACAAGGGAGCATAAGATCCAAAATTTTTCCATAGGAATCATATAACATGTAAACAGGCGAATAAACTTTCTAACTGAACCCATATTTTACAAGTACTGAGCATCAATGAGAGCAAAATTAGATAAACAAGCTCTTTATCTTGACAGAAAGACATATGCAACTATCTAATGCTAAGACTTCAATATTTTGGCCATCAAGCTGAATTGTGGAAACTAAAACATGTTAAAAGCCAACTCTAGCTATAAGATATCTTAAAATGCATGCATGGTAAATCAAAACAATCCAGTCTAACAAATGACTTCAACCTAAATTGATAAAATAGATGCACTAAACCAGCTATTGTTTGAAAGAATTATTAAGTGAAAGCAAATAAATGAACTCAAATAACTATGTTCTTCATAATTCTGCAGTAAAAGGGGTGTGAAAACTAGACAACCAACTAGAGTTAGAATTAGGAATTTCAAGTAACTTCTTGGTACTCTAAAGTCTAAGCAGATTGGACCTACAAACAAGRGGAACTCCGGCCAAAACAGAAGTATGGAAGGATTGATGTTTCTAACAAAAAGCAAAAAGGAAAGGATCAATATGGAAGGATTGATGTTTCTAACAAAAATAATAATAAAACATATAAATTTTCCTCGTAGTCATTATCTACTGAAAAACATAACCAACCAAAAGCAAGCAGTCTAATTTTTTTGCCCCAGAAATCTATTGCTCCAAAGAGTCTCAACAATTTGACAATCTCATTTAAATTGACATAGAAAAGGGATTTCTATCTGAAAGGTATAAACAACTACAAACAAATATAATAATACTTTGACAAAAAATAACAATCTATGGAAAAGGAATTGGTGACACAGATAAATTTTAAACTTTTGAGCAAAAATCCAAAGAGAGCATGACATTGAATCAGTTGAACACCATTCACAAAACRGACAATGGAAATTCAACCAAAAAACAGACATCTGGACATGAGATTCAACTAGTCAAAACTTTATGTGACAAAATAAGAACATTGCCTGTGCGAAATTCAAATATGTCATCCTCTGTATAGCAGAATCCTCCACGTGCTGTATAACAAAATCTGAAGAAGAAAATAGCATTACTTCATGATGAGAAATGAAAATATTCAGAAATTAGGAAATGCATTTATCTTACCCACTATATACGAGCTGCATGTGTATCTTGGCAAGGGCATAGGCTGCGGTTGGGAGAATAGCTTCAACTTCTTCATCACTGACCTACAAAGCAGGAAAGCTTGGAATCAAATCAAGCCATACCAGGAAAATAAGAATACAAAAATGGAAGGTAAGTAAAGAAGACATATTTTCTGGTAAAGTTATGAGAATAGCATTAAGAACCAAGATAAATTACTTCCGTCAAACTTGAAGTTCAATTAATTAAATTTTCAAAAAATCAAGTACAGACGTATAACATATATATCAATTCATTAAGGTAAAAAGAATTTGACAAACATTGGACCCGGAATTTTATAAACCTCCACCTGCATACAGTAGTCTACAGACACCACAGCAAATTAAGGATCTCAAGCATTAAATGCAGGCGAGAAGGCAATGTGTCAATTGCCCCAAAAATACTAGAAGGAAAATGTGAAGTTGATCAGCTACCATGACTGTAAGAAACATCTATAAATCAAAACTCCTCAATTCATAAATAGTAACTCTGTTTCTGGACCATAAATTCAGGATATGAAATTAAAGATTACTGGTTTGAACTAGAACAGTACACTATATGATATACAAGCCTCATATAATCAATAGTTAAAATTTTCATATAATATGTATTTGGGACCTAACAGATAGGGTAAAAGAAAAGATCAAGCTGTCCAGGTTGCTCATATTTCATCCATACGTGTTAAGACAACTCAAAACCACAAACCAAGTCCCCAATATGAACGTGAAAGTCCAAACAGTAAGAAAGGTATCCACTTAAGAATAATAAAAAGACAAGTTTGAGAGTCACACTCACAACTCTGACTCTCCTTCCCTAAGTTAAGATTTCGCCCACAGGCTTTTACCACACAAATAGTACCTTCAGCTCCAAAAGCTTGAAAGTAAAATTAGAGGGAAACTGTCAATGGTGCTAAGCTTCTGAACTGCTCAAACCTAGTAACAGATTACAGCTTCTTCTAAAACAGTTTGGGCAGTGACGTACTTCTTGCTGATCCAATCACAGCGTCATCACCCATATTAGGAGGATTACAAAACATCCAACAATGTACAAAGTTTTCTATGCCATAAAATGAACCCGACTCTCAACTACAGTAGTGGGGGCGTTGAAGTTCAAATAGTGAATCATTCCATGAAACATCATATCAAGACCTCGCTCGTCTCCCTTCTACTACCCCTAAAATGTCATTGAACTTTCTTCCTCAATTCATTTGCCCTCCTTCAGCAGCTTCAAACCATCCATCTATTTATATGTTCAAGCATTGAATTGTTACAAGAGTATCAACATAGCAATTCTTTTCCAAGCAAAGCTTCGACAACTTAACAAGATTCTTTTAGACCCAACTATTGCCAACGATGTAATTATGCCATTTGATCCGTATGGATGGCACCTATGAGCCGCATAACTACCCTGAAAAGCCCTAAGTCCTTCACCAGCACATGACTATTTACACGGCAAAGGTAGCAAGGAGAATGAGACCCATGAAGTAAGTGGCGGGTTTAGAAGAATGCTATTGAAAAGGCAACTTTACCTTACTGTATCCTCATGCTGCCAACTTCATTTAAATCCTCTTCAGGAACCCTAATAGGCTTGGATGTTGAAGGAAGTACTGAAGTGAAAGGCAAGAGAATGAACATAAATTTTTCCATAAGACAAATGCTTGACATCACTGCTTGCATACTGCACTTATTACCTCACACTCCTCTAGACTAATAAATACTAAGCATACATTATTTTACTTACATTACACTTAAGTAAACCTTACTTTATCAACACGCAATGCTTGTTCACCATGACAAGGACAAAGGATTAGGATATCGGGAATACAAGCCAACTCTAGGTGGGATATTCTTTTCAGAAAGTCTAAGCAACCAATACGGTAATGAATAATCTGCACCTCATCCAACACACAGTTATCTTACTCGTGCATTGAGTTCTCAACTTTGATGTAGCTTTAAAGTAAATGAAAAGGTGCCTTCACTTCAGCTAATCAGTATCATTTTGTCTCAATAGTGGCAAAAAAATAGACCGGACATTTGAAAACACAACAGAAAAACAAAACACTGACTTAAAGCACTTGTTTCAAAAYATTTATCATGACCATCTAACACATCTGCATTAGTAAACTTAGAAAAAGTCGTCTGTTACTAATTGTGGAAGGGAGACATACAGCAGACCATCCTTCAACATTTGTGCTCTTCAAAATCTGAACAGGCCTGCAAATGAAAATCTATTTAGTGCACAATTTTAGGATCAAGGAGAACATCTTTAAACTAGTCGCAAAGCATCTAACCATAGTTCTGCAGCTTCACTTACGTATCAACAGGGCAGAGCAGCATACATTCATCCCCTTGTGCAGTTTTAAATATCCGTCTGATGATGCACTCTAGAGGGAAGTTATTGGTAGAATCAACCTGCCAGTGAGTTCCTTAGCATGACCAAATTTGAAGTGAAAAACGRTGTAGAATAGGCTCTAAAAATAGATGTAAACAACAAAAGTGAAGAAGATCATGAAGAAGAAGAAAAGGAAGAATCAGGCCAATGTAAGACAGTAACGTGAATGAAAGACAATACTATGAGCAAAAACTCCTTATGAAATAACAATAAAGGTGACAAAAGTAAAGCAAGACAAGCAATACTTACAAACCCTGAATTATTAAAAGAGAAACAGATAGATATTAGAATTAGTTTCATCTAATACAATGTGATTTGAGTAAGTTGCACACGAATTTAAGCTTTTCAARGAAGAGAACGTCTTAATTACTTAGCCTTTTGAATTAGCTTTCARCTGTAATAGTTGTCCATAGCAATCCCACTTTCTCCTTTGTTTTTCTGTCCTAGCAAGTCGCGCTCCATGACTCTGCTTTTCACACAAGTACTCCCTCTATTTCAAGATGACTGTCTTCGCAGCAAGATTTAGGCGAAAATTTCACTACTAGTTTACAATATACGTTTAGTGAAGTATTATAAGACCGTGTGATATTCCACCCACCTTATTTTATTTTAAATAGGAGTGGGTAATTGTGGAAATTTAGATTGGAAAGCATGTCCATTTTAAGAAAGTGGATAGCAATTTGGAACATCCCAAAATCAAGATGAAAACATTCAATTTGGAAGAAGATAACTACTTGATTCTCTCAATACTCTCCATTGAAACAAAATAAATCTTAAGACTTTCAAAACTATGTCCTAGTTGACTACTTTATGGTCAATGTGTCGATTTTCCAGAGTACTTGAATCTTCAGCATAATATCTATCAGTAGTAAATTCTCTTTTTATTTCCAAGTGATTTATAAAGCTTGGAAAACAGCAAAAAGATAATGCTACAAGGAAATGTTGGGCTGACATAAATTGCCAAACTAATATATCCAACTTGAAATGAAGGAGCATGAAAGGTGAAATTGCTCTCAATATTTATCAACAGATAAAACATCATTGCAGAAGAGTTGTAAACACAAAAGCAATTGTGTAAGCAAGAGTAAACAAGAGGATAGACATATAGACATGTATTCCTAAAGGGGAAAAAGAGCAATAACAGCGATTAGAAACTCACAATTGTAGCTATACGCTTGTTGGAAGCCATGAGAACTCTGCCTTGCTCATCCAACACAAAACCAGCTGGTGGTTTTGGCAGGGGCAAAGGCTGATAACTATTCAACTGTAACTGTGAAGACATCCCTCTATCTTCAACACTGTCAACGTCATCGTTGACACTAATTCTATCGTCGGGCTTCTTTTTCTTCTTAGAATTTGAGGTCGGGCGCTTCTTTACCGGCCCACTCGGCGGCTTAGCTGCCGCATAGCAAGAAAGTGACCTAGACGATGAGGGACAATTGTCAGGAAGGAGGGCGAAGGAGATGAGGTTAAACTGAGGATGAGAATGGGAGTTTTGGATGATTGCGCACACAGTTGAAGGTGCTGTTGATGCAGTGGAAATAGTTGAGAAAGCCATTTCCGCGAGACCTTTGGATCGGTTTGCCAGTTTGAGCGCTGTTTTATTCCAGGATATGCTTTATTAATTATTTAATGCTTTGGGCTTTTTGGATACTTTGGAATGATGGTTAGAGCCTTGGTTGGTGCAGAGAGGAGGGGACATCAAACAAGATTTACTAAATTAACTGTATCGTTCAACTCAGTCCTTTTACTCCTTTTTCCCTTTACAACATCTCGAAAACTTCTCATATTTTATGTTCTAAAGTTAACTATTAAATCTCTCTTTCATACAAATTGCATATCTTTTTAAATAAATTATGATTCAATTGAAAGTTTTGTTTGTTTAAATTTTTACATCAAAATCACGAGGGTCGTGAACATGACTTGTTTAGGAGTCATGCCTATTGATAACACCAAGCGAGTGGCATGACTTCACTTCCATCCACGCAGTCTAGCCTTTGTGAATCCCTCAAGTCAGTCCATATTTCTTTTTGTATTTTTAAAATTTTTAAAGTGTTTATAGAAATATTTTTTTGCTTTAATTTCCTTAATTTTTATTGTTAATTCTTGTTATGTATTTTTGAATTTCTTTTTAAATTAATTTACTATATTATTAATTATTATTAGGTTATTCTTAACTCCAACAATTTTTGAACTTACAATTACATGCTTATGTAGGATTTTAATTTTAATGTTCCAAGAGAAGAACAAGTTTGACTTGATTAAAAGTCATTAGTTTGCTACAATTTTTTTCTCCACACTCACATTCAATAACAAGTTGGTTAAATAAGTCAACCTACTCTATATTTTTACTATTGTGAAGAGTGGCCTAAAGGGGAATGGCCTTGGGAATGGTTATGTTTGGATCGTCTGTGAATATTCTAGATCTTATAGAGAAAATACATTTGAAGTCATAAAGTAGAGATCGCAATTAATCGGTATAAAACATGGCCTCTAGAGGTTTGGAAAGGTCGACACGATCATGATCTCTCAAAGTTTATCAAGAGGATCATACGTCAACCTGTACATTAATACCGAAATCATCTTTAAATATTTGAATGAGAAATATATGAATATTTTAACTACAATAAAGAATATTTACTGAAAATTATTACAAAGTTATCCAAGAAGGATTGAAAGATCCTATGCGTTAGATCCACAAAGATTGCCTATGCATCCATTAATGCGAATGGTATTACCACAAACTCGAAATAACCATACCTAGTATTGAAGGCGGTTTTAGGGATGTCTTCTTCCCAGATCCGAACTTAGTGGTAACCTCGTCTTAGATTCAATTTAGGAAAATACCCAGCATCTTGAAGTTGGTCAAATAATTCATCAATGAGGCGCAATGAGTACTTATTCTTAATGGTCAAGGTATTCAGTCCTCAGTAGTCTATGCACAGTTGAAATGTATTATCTTTTTTTCTTACAAACAACATTGGAGCACTCCAAGGTGAGACACTTGGTCCAATAAAGCCTTGCTCCAGTAATTGTTGCAACGGTTCCTTCAACTTATTTAGTTCGTCTAGCGACATTCAATACGGGGTTTTAGATATAGATCTACTCCAAGGATTAGCTATATTCTAAATTCTACATCTCTATTAGGTGGTAATGAAGTCAGTTTTGAAGGAAATATATCATGACATTACATTCTTTTACCACCGGCCCTCCCTCTATACCTCTTATATATGATGTTTTGGTTTATCAGATAAGCTAGATACCTTTGATATCCTTCATTCAAAAGCTTCCTACTTTAACCCCCCATATCAACAAATTCACTATCACAATTCAATCCCCATGAAATTCTACCATGTCATCGGGCACTACAAATTAGACAATCCTATTTGTGCAATCGAGTTGTGCTTGGTGCCGAGCTAACCAATCCATACCCAAAATACATTGTTATCCCCAAAAGATAGTACTGTCAGATTTCAAGCAATATACTCCTCCTCGCACAAATATCACAATCAAGTTACATCACATCAATAATCATATTTCCTCCAAAGGTGTACTTATTAGGAACTTAAATGGCAACCCAGTAGAGGAAATCGATAAATAACTTGTGTTGGGGTCTAATTTGATTAAATTAAACTAACACACGTATAAGTACTTACGGTCCAAAAGTTATAAGAATGAGGTACAACAGGAAAAAAAGGTCTTTAGTGACAAGAATTCACGTGACAACAAAAATTCTTGTCACTAAAGTAATGGATATAGTAACAATTATGGATGTTGTTAATGATCGACCAGGACATATTCATATTTTAGTGACGACTGTGATTGTTGTCACCGACAATCGTCACTAAATTATTCCCACCAACCCCGTTGAAACACGGGATATTTTCAGTTATAACTCTCAGTGACAAAATATTTTGTTGTCACTAGATCATGTATGTTTAATGACAACATTTTGCATTATCACTATTAAAATACTATGATAAAAATTATTGTCGTAGTAGGGGCAAACACTAACAAAGCTATTTGTTGTCACTCTAAGTGTTATTAGATTTTGGATCAATAATTTGCAATTATATTAACATGCTACAGAAAAAAGACTTTTTCCATTTAAAAGATACTCATGATGAAAAAAGTCTTTTTTCACCACAGACTTGAAATATGTGATAATAGTAGCTTTTGCCAATAGACGATATAATCAAATATGTGGGTAAAAGGTATTTTACCCATAGTTTCAAAAATATTATCTAAAAAAGTAAATATTTTTCATAAATAATTCAGAAGTGTGCCAAAAAGAGTTGTTTCTACCACGATTTAGTAAAATCGTGAAAACCTCATATCTCGTTTTCGTAGTCATACAAATTAATAAATTATGTGTACATCAGATCTTRTATCCAATTTATGGTTGTATTAACATTATGTACTTTTTTTCTTAATTTATGAATTAAAGTACTAAGAAGTAATGAAGTAGGAATTAGTTAGAGTCAAATGTACAAAAATTAAGATTTAAAATTTAAAATTAGGAAAAAAATCTAAGGATATGATAAGTATATTTTCACCCTAATCAAACATAGCCATAGAAAATTAGAGGAAAAAAAGAGTTCCTTTTAGAAACTAGTTTTGGCTTTTTTGGTTCAAATGCCAAGTTGGGCTTTGATTTGACTAGATATATGTAATCAGTTAAAGATCATTTAGCTCAAATTAAAGTGGTTTGGTCAATATCCTACGTCCATCATCAGCCCATCATAAGGCTCACAAGGTAAAGCAGAAATGTAGCTCAATAACTTGATAAAAGTTGGTTTGATTAAATTTGTTTGCCAATACCACATCCAATGTTATCATGGCTAAAAAATAAACAACAAATGGAATTCAAAAACCTTTAAATAAATAAGTAATTAAATTTAAAATTTTAATATGATCAAGTCCATCAAAATGAAAAATGAATCCCAAAAGAAAGAATTGCATAGGGGTGACCATTTTTTCTTGGCTAATGGCAAAGTGGGCCTAATCTTTTATTGTAAAGACAAGTTGGGCTGACCATTTTTTCTTGTATTAAGGGCTGATCCCTTTTTTCCTTTGTTTTTTGCAATATCAATTTAGAATGTCCATCATATTTGGATAGGGTATTTTATTTTATTTTATTTTTGCAGTTGAGTTTATTTGTTATTTACTAGTGGTACAAGAATTTATATTATGTTTAGAATTTTGTCTCATAAGATCTCATATTAGTTATTTCACCCATTATTTTTTTTTTCAAATTCTTAATTTCACATTTATAATTGTGAATTTGAAAGTATATATTTTAACTAAAATAAATTTAAATATGAAAAGTAAATATTTTTTAAGGAGCACCTTTTAGGTTTGAACTCTTTAAAATGAAAAACATAATTTAATGAAGAAAAAAACATAAACAATAGTAACATAAAATAGATTTTGATTTAAAATTTTCTACAAAAGTAACTTATTTAAGCAAGTGATATAGACATATATCTATAACTTAATCTTTTAGCTATACATTTCTTATATTATTTCATACATATATTTTCTCTCAAATGGGGTTTGAATAAATACAGAAAATGAATAGAAAATGATACATGACATGGATCGCTCTGAAATGGGGTTTGTATAAGTAGAGAAAATGTATAGAAAATGATACATCACACAAATCACTGAAAGTGGTTACAAATCGRTAAGTGATCAACTATCCATGTTAATCATATCGGTGTATCTCAACAGTCGAAACTGGTCTAGAAAATTAAGAAAAACTTAACCTACCAATATCTAAATGACTTTGGACATTTTTTTCTTTGCTTGGACTATTTTAGGTACGAAAGACTGTCCAAGCTTGCCACAATGCTTGTCGAAGGATCATATACGCTGACTTGAGTTGGACTGATTTGTCAAATAGAAATTTATTGTAGCATGTATAGATGATATGGAATAACTATTAGAATGTGTTTAGTCAATACCATTATTCGTCTTTTGCATATCAAATCAAAGAAATTATTTCATCTCGTATATTTAGCTTCATCCATTTATTACTTCTATACTTGATTAATTTATGCTAAGATATTATTTTAATAATCCTGATAACAAACATGTATAAGAAAGAATACTTTTTTCTTATTAGAAACATTTTATTAAAAATTAAAAATATAAGCTTAAAAAAGATTTACAAGTATTGTCACTTAACAAAAAAATTTAAAGACTTTAAAAACTAAAATAACTTAAAACTTACTTAGATGGATGATTAATACTCAGAAAAAATAAAAATAAAAAATTGAAAAAAAAATCATATTGAAGGAAAACATCACTTTAATTGGCAAAACATTTCATACTCAGCGCCATAATTTGGACCCTTTAGTGCCTCTCATTTTAAGCATTACCTCCTTTATGGGACTCATAACTAGTGCCCAAATTATCTCCCTGTCTTGACTCTTTTCATCTTCTCATCAACCTATGATGTTTCTCTTCTTATCCTATCCTCACAATTTTCTCTCTTCTGTCTTACTTCGGCACATTATAGCAGAAGCTTCTAACTTTCTCCAGAATGTGAAGAATTCATTCAGAAATGGTGATACAAGGGTTGTGAAGAAGCCGACCTAATATTTTAATAGTATTGAGGATTTTTTTCAAGTCATTAAAGCATGTGAGGACCATCAAAGCTCGAATTTTATTCAAGGTGAGTCCTTAAATTCGTTTTAAGGCTTTTGAAACTCTTGCATGTAGATATTAAATTGGAATTTAAGAAATGCTTCAATGATTTGTTGTTATTTTGGTAAAAGTTTGATGTTTGTAGCATATGTGTTTATGGGATCCTAAGTTGTCCTGCTAAATCTTCTCTCTATTTAGCTGCCTACTTAAGTGAAGTTGTAACGCCCCCAGATTAGAAACTACCATAACCCGAAAATGTTACCAATTTACCCTTACATAAATTGAGAAAAAATAAAAACTTAGGATATTTTAATATAAAGAATTTATGAAATTTCGACAGATTTCTCCCTATAATATCAATATATCCACCTTGTGAACAATAAAAAAAATCTCACACCAAAATATCATCAACACTCCACATATAAACGAAATAACTCCATTCCCGACCAATAACATTTACTAACAAAATACTCATAGATTTAAAATCCAGCAGAAGCTTTTGAAATAAAACGAATAAAAATTTAAGCATTCATCAATTTCATAAATCAATAGAAAAATTAATTAACATAAATGACTCTTGGATATCAAAGAGGAAACGATCCTCACGCATCATTTGGCTAGTCATCACCTGAAACGTAAAATAAGGGAATATGAGCGAGCTACTAAATTCAATAATTAAATCCCATGCATAAATGTATGTATCATGCACTCTATGTAACGATGTTCAAAAATTCGCTTTATAAAACTTTCCAAATTTTTTTTTCCAAATCATGAGCTCACTTAGGGTAACGTCTAGGCATTAAGCTCTACTGTAGGCAAATATTATTTGGAGCCCGATCATATTCTACTGGTAGAACCGCAAAGCAGTTAACATTACTTAATTTTTTCCTTTCACTTTCACCTTAAAAGAGATGAAAATTACATACATTCCTACCATACAAGAGGATTAGGTGGGGTGCGTCGGTCCCTCATGCCCCATTTCCCACTCGCACCTTTCATGGTTTAGGCCTTACGCCCCCTTTTCAAATTCCTTACGTTTGAAAAACRTTAAACATTGAAAATCACATTTTTCGAAACTTCATATATTAAAGTATTTGCTTTCATGGATGTATGATTATGCCTATGCCAGAGAATGATGCAAAATAATGCAAACTACATGCTCATGATCATGGACAACATGAACTCTTAACTTTTAAAATTTTTAACATGTCAACCAATAGTAAATTCACACAATTGAAATRACAACATCAATCACATCACATAATAAAATTCAATTAATACAACAGTACCGATGCACCACAACAAATGAAGATGTGGAATTTTACTTATATACTTCAATATCAATTATGAATTCACATTCAATTCACATAAGAGAAATAAATCATCACAACCACACACATACATCATAACTAATGAGGATGTGGGAATTCACTTACTTCAATATAAACCATGAACTCACATTCAATTCACATAGAGAGATTCAATCATAATAACAATACACTTGCATCATAACTAATGAGAATGTGAAAATTTACTTACTTGAAATCCTTAGTAAATTTGTTTACTTTAAATCGCTAACGGAGTGCCTTGGTTGCCCACAACGTCAATGTGCCAAAATTGTCCTAATATTATTACACAAAGAATATTCATCTGAATTTGTTTAACCAAATACATTTATTTAAACAAGTGTTTGCCATTAATACATTCATCATTTTTCCTATAGGTGACATTAAACAATAATTTTTGAGTTTAAATTCAATGTCGACAATAATCGAACTACTAATAGTATAATTTAATTTCATGAGTCCTAATTGTTGTTAAAACAATCATAATCATAATCACAATATATATTACTTTATCATACAAACCCTAAATTCCATATTAAATTGTATTCCAATATATTTCTAGAAACATATTCTTCTTTTACTTTATTATACTAACTTAAATTTCACATTAAACATATTCCATATTTTTCCTTAATTATTATTATATAATACAAAAACCTAGCCCATTCTATTAATTTAAACGATGAAACTAAGGATTCACCTTGAATCCTGAACCCTAGGTGTGGTATTGAGGGTAAAGCGTAAGGGTGTCAATCGCGCTTGGGAAAAAGATGCACTCCGGGATTGCGAACAGGCGACAAACAACAGCCTTAATCGCGAACAGCAACTGTCAAAGAAAGGTCACGATGCCTGGTCGCTTGGCGAGCTTTGAACAGACTGTTCCGGGCAATATGCTCCTAGTCTGCACGAGACTAATTGATAGCGATGGACTGCAGATCTGAAGCCGGCGAGCAGTAGAAGACGTCGATCTCCAATCGCGTACGACTCACAGGGATGATCGGCGAGCAGAGGAGATCCAGTTGTGCGGTGACCTATGCTGATCTGGGTGCAGGTAGAACGGCAACCTCGAGCACTAGCAACTTTGGGTCTGGATGAGTGCCGAGAAACCGTCTAATGCGAACAGCAAGAGGAGCAGAGCAACGAGTAGTGGCAATTGCTGCAAGTGATGATCGGCTGTGTAGATTTGACTAACAACAAGCAGCGATGAGGATAATGGACGAGCAATGAGCAGTTGTGACTCGCGACAAGCAACTGCGATTTCAATGGATAACAATGAATGACGATGCACAACGCCAGGCAAAGGGAGAGAAAGCCGAAGTCAGTGAGGTAGAGGGAGGAGGATGGCGGCACTTACAGAGAAGATAAGGAGGCGAGGGTTCCAGATCTGGTTTTTTCCTTAAAAAATTAAACTTAACCCTAATTAAAATTCCTTCATGGGTTATTTTACTCTTTAACCAACTAAACCCAACTAAATTAAGATCTATTAGTTTTCTTCTAGTCCAAAACCGAACTCTAAATCTGGTTTTAGGTTTGAATAAGAAGAGAACGAACTCTAGTAGGTCTGGCGAAATTAATTAAGTAAAAATTCTAATTAAATTAAACTTATAAAATTTCAAATTGAAGTAAATAGATTAACACAATATTGCAGAAATAAATAACCAGTCAGAGAAATAATAATTTATTTTTAATTGGCACATCCAGCGCTACGGTCTTCAAGTCCTTTTACTGCAAAATAACCAAACCACTAATAATCATGAATATAATTTAATTAATGGATTAGAATATAAATTATATAATTATATAAAGTTCGTAGAAACAAAAAATAAATCTCTTGTATTACAGAAGTGGGTATTAATTATTCTTTTGCAAAGCTTTGTGAAATCAAATTAGTATATCTTTAATTTCTTGTCCTCACTTTTAAGAGTGAAATATTGCAAAAAAACTTTCTCTCCTTTTAAGAAAAGATTTCAAAGTTGTCTAGGACATAAAATCTTTGTTGTAAGGTGAATCTTCAAGTTGTAAAAAGGGTTGTTGTGTATACGACGACCCAAATATTTCTAGAAGATAGAAACAAACATAGGTCATGATATCACAAGTAGAATTACTATAGGACTTAGAATATGTAGAAATATGATACTTATTAGGCCTAGAAYTGGTGTAGGATTACAACCTTAGAATAAAGCCGAACATAATCTTAGCTTAATCGAATTCCAAAAATTTCCTAACTCTAATTTTGAAAAATCTACTTTATTTTCTTATTAAAATAATTTATTAGCATTCATTATATTTCAATTGTCAATCTTTTGAACCTCAAAGTTTCCCTCAACATTTCCACTGAGCTTTCCTTCCTTCATATAGCTTATTCCTTTTCAAATCATAACCATTGATCTTCAAACCTTTGATTCAATCCACACCATTAAAACTTCCCCCAATGCATGTTAATTATGTGGTTTGAATCTGCATGAGTGAGTGTATCTATAGGTCTCCGATTCTTGGAGGAAATTTTTGCAAGAAAATTTTAGCGGGGTACTTGGAGGTAAGCTGTCCGGTCACATGAGGAGTTTAGCTAAGAATTTGCCACATCATCATGGTGTGTTGGCAAGCATTTGGAGTAGATTATTTAGGGTGTTGATGGTTGCCCCTTTTAGGTGTCAATTGCTCATCGCTTGAAGAAGAAAAATGGAAATTTCCTCCTTTATTTTGCTTGAAAACACTGGAAAATCCACTCCATTTCACCTGGATTTCTCCTTCTTTTCTAGCCTCCAGTTAACTGATTTTTCTTCTTCAAATCACAGCCCTCTGATACCTAATTTTGGTTTAATCCTACCTTTCTAAAACCCACCAATGCGTAGCTTGAATGTGTAAAGAGTGCGCATGTGTGTGCTGTTCGAGTTTGTTGAATTTTAGCATGAATATCACAGCTAGCATTCTTGATGTGAGCTGGKCGATTGAGAGAACATTTCAGCTAGAATAGGACAGCTATCCTTGGTGATTTATCAAGCTTTGATGATAGAGTGATTATGGAGTTGCAATATGTCCGTGTAGATGTCATGTGCTCAAGGTTTGTAGAAGAAAAATTGAACTTGTCTTCTTCATTTGCAAAGAAAATTCTTATTCATCCAACCGATATTCTCTTCGTTTCTTCTTCTCTCTTATTCAGGCCTTGAATGCTCCACTACCACTCTTATAAATTAGACTTGAGTTGGCTCATTCCCATCCTATATTGACCGAACTGCTTCTACGTTTTCTACCCTACAATTCAGCTTTATTCTCTATTCCTAAAAAAAATCRAAAACCCTTCTTCTCTAAGCTAAACTTTCAGCCATATACTCTATTATCTTTGCATGTCTATAGCTTACATTCATCTCCTTGTAGCAATTCCAAGTTAATAATGTTAAGATTGAATCTATGCTTAATTGAATTATATTAAGCTTGAATTATATAGCATAGTATTGTGCATGAGTATTGTGTTTGTTTTTAGAAATCATAATATTACGTTGCTCTTGCATGGATATTCTGAGTTCATGTTTATGGTGATGCCATAATGTGATTATAAAGTTTGTTATATGTTTTGGAGTTGAATATTTCATATTAAAAATTTAGAAAACCTAAGTAATGATCACTAGGGCTTATTCTGGCCGAATCAGAATATTTGTTCACTTTCAACAGGTCATACATGATTCCTTCATAGAATTTTGATTGTGATATATTCTTCAAAAGCCACGGATCTTAGGAGAATTAGTTGAAAATTTCACCTAATTTGAATATATAAAAGTCAAGGTATGAGTTAATTTTTGAGGTATAGTCAATATGGGGTATGCATTTTTTTCTTTAAATTTGGGATTAATCTAGACCTTTTAAAATTTGAAATTTTTAATGAATTTAACCTTAGCATGTTAGGATTTTTTTGGGCACCAATTTCATTTGAAAAATCAGAGTATTTTGGAAGATATGATTGAAACATTACAAGCTATCCATTTCTGTGAAAATCAACGTCAAAACCCGTCCCTCTTACCCTAGAATTTTCTTATTAACACACTTTTTATAATATATCCTGTAATTATATATATGTGTGTGTATATTTATCCTTACATTATAGTTTTCCCAATAATCTCAGCCCGAAAAATATCTATTTCGAAAAAAAAATTATTCATAAAACCGATTAAACGATAAAGTCRAGTTATTATGAGATGGAAACTTTTGAGATATGACTTGAGTGTGATTATTGTGAATTAGTTATAAATGATATTCTTATGGATTATTTTAGGAAGCACCATATACTAGACTTCCTGACTAATCAAAATCAGAGGTGAGTTCTTCTGTCTTTTAAAATTTCATAAAATGTGCTTGTTTTTACCGTATTCTAGATAATTGTTATTTTAACTAAGTTTCTTTGTCTTTTAAAGTTTCGTAAAATGTGCTTATTTTCAGCATACTTCTAGATAATTGTTATTTTAACATGAGTTTCTCCCAACTTTTAAACTTCCAAATACGTGTGATTTTATCCTACTCTAGACATCAAATTCCACAATAGGCTTGTTTTGTACTTTAGATATGATTTTCGCAATTCTCATACTTTTAATTTGTATCCCTATCAACTRTTTTATTTCGCAAGACAYTTTGAGTTACCTCTAAGTTATTTTTTTGGAAATTACAAAAGAAGGGATTCCTCGAAATTATTTTTTAAACACACTATCTTATGACATTGATCAAATCTTGTTTCCTGGAAATTATTTGTGCAAAATTTATGAAAAACTGTTTAGAAAATTTTTTTGAAATCACGAATGACATGCCTCTGATCTCTACCATTTGATTATCACTAAGTGATATTGAAAAAATTTTCTCACTATTGAATTGATTGATTGAATTGACAAATAGTATTGAGTATCTAATTGACGATCTCTGAATAACTAGTCCGGTAGACAAAGTACTATGCTTAACTGGTTTCCAATACGAGTACCTAGTGAACTAGTCCAGACAACAGTATTACAGTGAACCACCCTTGGATTGTTGCAATAAAGTTATGAAGACTTACTTTAATTGGAATTCGATTGCAATTTCTCCGGGATAAAGACAATATTGCAAAGGAAATATGGAGAATTTATGACAAATGTTCCATTTGATAAGATTGAGATCTAAAGACTAAGGTTTGAAGCCCGGAGTATGAAGTATGAAAAGTATCTGAATTTATGAACACTAAACTTTACTTTAAATTCATTTAATACGTTTGATTTTGAAAATGAATTTGGYAATTTAACTTGTCTTAATTATATTAAGTCAAAATATCATCACTTAATTACATATTAAGACATTACGAAATTATATTATCAAACGGTATTAATTTGATAAGCTCTTAATTTATTCAATTATAAATATTGGATTGGATTATTTAACAAGGCCAAAGTCAAGCATAGATGATGAGAAGAGCGGTATCTTATTTTCATTTTCTTCTCCAAGTTTTCCCTTCATACTGTAGATGGCAAACAACGTGGGTGGTAGAGTCCTATTGGGATTTGAAATTCTCTAAGTCTTATCAATAAAAATTGTTATATATGAAAGATTGATAAAAGTTGCTTGAATTTGTCCTGAAAAGGGTCGAATTTTAAGTCAAAACTAGCAAAACTCAACTCTGGCTACCTTTGAAATAACTAAATTGAACTATGGTAGGGTTTAATCAGATGTTGGACATCACATATGAGCTTCTCTTGGAGACAAACTTACATAGGTATTTATGTAAAACATTTAAAAGCTCGGAAATTAAATAGGTTATACAACAGTAAGTCCAAAAAATTGTCCAAGTGAAGTTTCAAGTTAGTTTACCCTTAAAACAAATGTCACATATTTGGTACTAGTTGCACAAGACGCAATTTTAAGTTGCAATGGCAAATAAGCCTAAGGAGTTGATTTGTAAGTATAAAAATTTTATTAATTAAATTTATATTTTTTTAACATGACAGTACAAATAGGGATCTAACACGAGACCTCACTTTGAATTAGCGTTTTGCTTACCAACTGACTCAAATTTTTTAATAAGTAATTTTAACTTCTAAACGCAACTTGTTGATTTCACCCCAAGCCGAGCTAGACTTGACCATGAGTTATGAACTATCAGTTTCGGTTCATAAACTGCTAGTTCACAGTTAATCAAAATGATAAATCGAAATCGAAACTTTAAAATCACAGTTTATGACGGTTCATGAACTGAYGATTTACGGTTCCAGCATGGTCCGATTTTGACACGGTTATAATTCCAAACGATTATGGTTATGATTTTAATACGGTTTGGATCTCGATTCTAGCTAAAAGTTTAGAATTCTTTTTAAGCTAAAAAAATTAATGTTAGATAATCTTCGAGTTCTGAAATGAAACTCGATCCGAATGATGAATATGTGATCTTACTTTATTGTTTCATTGTCGCACTTGTTGATATACATGACTATTTTTTTTACTCGTAGTCATGCTAAAAGATATTCTTCAATTTAAATTTGTACACCATGAGTATACCTATATTCCATATACAAATCACTTATACTTTTTCTTAACATCATTAATTATCTTTTAAACATTAGACTTTATAATAATTTCATTACAAATATAGTTATATGTAGATATGAAAAAAATAATGTTCTAAGTTTTAATTATAATTTGTCACGATAAATTACAATCAAAATCTTACGAGAAATCATGAAAAAACACGAAATATCACGAGTTAAAATGGATTATCATTTTGGTTGTCAAATTCAAGTATTTCCTAATAATATTTAACCCACTCAGTTTTCATCTCATTAACATAATAATTGAATTCTAACATAATGCAATTAGATTAATTCAAGTATTTTGTAATAATGTGTAGGCCACTCCATTTTCATTCCATTAACACAATTGAAAACAAAGTTTAAGAAGTTTTAAAACCTTTTCACAAATATCTCAATAGTAAAAAATAAATACAAACTTTATGATTGGAAACACACAAAATTTAACCTATCAAATTTTATATTTTAAAATTTTATTTTCTTTTTTAAGATTAGAACAACATATTCAACGATTCATGAATCATCGATTTCGAAATCGCAGATTATGATTCATAAAAGCTAATGAATCGTACTCRAAATAGAAATTGAAGATTATCAATCAACGATTCATGAATCATCGATTCCAAAATCGTAAATTATGGTTCATAAAAACTAATGAATCATAATTAAAATAGAAATTAAAATTACTAATTCATGAACAATTTTTGAATCGTTGGCTAGAGTCGATTCTAGTCCGATTCGCCAATTTCAATTGAACCTAAGTCAGGTCTAGGCGGAGCACCCATTGCATAATTGCATTTCCTCTTTCGGTGTGGTTTCTGTTATACACCCTTTTGTTCCCTTTCCGAATATTAAAAACAATAAAAGATTTAATTTCACACTAAACTGACAGTACATATAAAATAAAGAGAAGAAACCCTAAAATAAAATAAAAATATCTGTTCAATTTCGTTTACGCTTCCCGATTCTGAGAAGAATTCGTTCATTCACAGAGAGAGAGAGAGAGAGAGAGAGAGAGAGGAAGAGGGATCGCGGATCAATAATTCATCGATTTTCAATTCCCTCTCGTAGAAGCTTGCGGGTTGATTATCTAGCCTGATCGGAGCTGGGCAGAGAGTGAGAGATGGATCAGAGCAGGAGAGCGGTGGAGTCGTATTGGAGGTCGCGAATGATCGACGGAGCGACATCGGACGAGGACAAGGTGACTCCGGTTTACAAATTAGAAGAGATTTGTGAGCTGCTTCGGTCTACTCATGTCAGCATCATCAAAGAAGTCTCCGAATTTATCCTCAAACGGCTCCAGCACAAATCCCCAGTTGTTAAACAAAAAGTATGTGATCTTATTGCTTCTCCTATGATTTTTTTAATTAACGTAATAGTTGAGCTTAAATAATTTCTTTTAGTTTTGTATTTTGCATGTTGAGAAATCTAATACTTCAATTTATTTGCTTTTAGTTGGAAAATTTTTTGGTAATTGATAGGATTTGGCTTTCAATATTGGGTTGCATGTTACTCTACTTCTTCCCAGCATCCAAATGATAATAGAGAAGAATACTGCGGAGGCTAAGATGAAAGGGACATGATTTTGTTTCTCCTAAATGGAGAAATGATTCTGCATCTTTGGATTCTGCAAGAGTCAAGCCTTTTTCTTCTCTCATTTTTAAATAAAGGACAACTTTCCAGTTGTAACTGGGCAAGAAGTATGTGGAAGTAATATACTGGGACTGTTAAGTGCAAAATCTTTTGCATGACTGATTTTGAAGAAGAATTTAGTCGAACTATAACTTTCTTATTGCTTTGATATATATGAGCTATTTTTGGTTTAAACCCTCCGATTTTGTTTTCTTAGGCTCTGAGAGTTATCAAGTACGCCGTGGGAAAGTCAGGTACAGAGTTTAGGAGGGAGATGCAAAGGAATTCTGTGGCTGTGCGGCAATTAATTCACTATAAAGGCCAGCCAGATCCGTTAAAAGGTGATTCCCTGAATAAGGCAGTGCGTGAAACAGCTCAAGAAGCTTTGTCTGCTATTTTTGCAGCAGAAGAAAGTAAACCTTCATCTACTGAAAGTCTTGGTGGTCGAATTCAAGGATTTGGAAACACAAACTTTGAACCGTCAGATGATAGGAAGTCCTTTCTTAGTGAGGTGGTCAACATTGGAAGCAGTACAATAAAGCAGGGACTGAGTAATTTTACACACTCTCCATCCCTTAAAAAGAATGAAACTAGAACATACAGGGGTCCAAATCTTCAGAGATCTTTGACGACTGAGTCCGATTTTACTGATCAGTATGAAGGAGTTAGTTCTCATGGTGAAACCGGCMGTACCTCCAGGTTTCCCAAAAATGCCAGTTCTGGCAATTGGGGTCAGGATCTTAGGATGTCTCATCTAGAAGCGACTAATGGAGATTCTAGTTCAAGTTACAGTGGGAAAACTCGTGAGGAGAGGCTATTGGAAACTATTGTAACATCTGGAGGGGTGCGTATACAACCCACACGGGACGCTCTTCAGGTTTTTCTCGTGGAAGCATCAAAATTGGATGTTTTGGCTCTAAGCCATGCCCTTGAGTCAAAGCTTCAGTCTCCTTTGTGGCAGGTTCGTGCTTCCTGTCTTTCCGCCGATTATGAAGTGTATTGGGATTAAAATTCAAAAAATTGAGAGGAGAAATATGCTGCAATTCTGGTTATTAACATGATGAGCATTTGGGAAACTCTTCTTTGCAATGTCTTTACCTTTCTTTCGCTAAATTTAGTTGTTGATTTTCTTCTGACTGGATGCATGTACATTCACTTTTCAGTGAGATTCTTTTGAAAATTCTAAAATGTTCAACTCCTGTTAGGTTCGGATGAAAGCTGTCTGCGTCCTTGAGGCCATATTGAGGAAAAAGGATGATGAGATTTTTTCTACTGTGGCGCTCTATTTTAGTGAAAATATGGATGTAATCATTAAATGTTCTGAATCTCCCCAGGCTTCTTTGAGAGAGAAAGCAAATAAGGTAAGTTTGTCTGTGATGAATTATTTTGAATTATATTTACATGAGATTCAATGTTGCCACCCAAGAGAAAGCAAAAGAATTCTCTTCCTCTTATTTTATTTTATTTTATATTTTCATGCTTTCTGAAGAGGAAATTAGGCACCATACATTGTCTATTTGGTCATTTGGAAAGGACCAATTTGGTTCCAACAAAATTGTTCAGCCATGGAGAAGAGGGTCAGATAGAAGAGCTCTTGTGATGAATGTCAGCCGCATTGGTCTAATTGTTTTATAGACCCCAGACTGTGTTTCTTGCAATGCTCTTACAAGATGATGTTATCTCTTATAATAGCTAAAGCATTTTTACTTATTTGTTGCTTTCCACTTGAGTATGGGGTGGTTTCTTTAAAGAGAATTTGCAACTTTCAATTGATAGGTCTTAAACCTTTTGGATGGACAAGCTGGTGGAGTGGGCCATCAAGAAGAGGCAAGAAAGGATGAAACAACTACTGTTCAGATGCCGGACTTGATTGACACTGGTGATGCAGGTGATCTTTTTGGAACAGAAGCGACTGTAACGTCGAATAATAATCAGATCATTGCAAATCCATCGGGATCTTCTGCTCCTTTAATCGATGATTTGTTTAGGGAAAGCCTCAACACTGGTTTGAACACCAGTGAACAGACAAATGATGATGATCCATTTGCTGATGTATCATTTCACAGCAGTGGTAATAAAGAACATGAAGCTGATATATTTTCTGGGTTGACTGTTGACAAATCAGGAGCTACAGAATCTCCATTGGCAAATAAGCAGGATGGACCTGAATTCTTTGATATTTTTGGTTCCAATTCTTCTGAAGGGGTAGACATTTCTAAAAGAGATGTAAATGACATGATGGCTAGTTTGTCTATGAATGGAAATGGTTCAACGGTGCAGCAGAATGGAGCATCTGAGGGAGCACCCTCTGCAAATGTCTTTTCAGAGTCTCTTGTGAATACAGGAAATCAGGCTCCTACTGATGTCTTGAACAGTGTACTAGCTTCCCAAGCAGCTGGGATGAATGCCAATCCTATGTTTCCTATGGGTGCCATGCCATATACTATGCCGCCAGGATTCATATTTAATCCAGCATTTGCTAATCAACAGGTGAATTATAATGCTATGGGGAGTCTGCTTGCGCAACAGCAGCTCCTGGCAACAATGTCCAACTTCCAACAGCTAGGACATTTACAGCCTGGTTCTGGTGCTCTTCATTCTGCTGGATCTAGAGGAGGGTATTCTTTACCCCTCCCTGACATTTTTAATCCTAGCATCCCTAGTCAGACTCCAACTTCAGTGATAAGTACTGGAAAGAAGGAGGAAACGAGAGCTTTTGACTTCATCTCGGTGAGTTGGCAATCATGGTCTGTGTTTCCTGCCTTTTTGTGCTTCTATGCTTCCATTCTATGTGATATGACTTATATGAACTGCTTCTTTGCTCATAAAACATCTGTAAACTTGTTTGGGTTATTTTTTGGACTGTTCCAAATGCTATTTAATTAGGGTGCAGCGAGATAAGATGAGCCAAGCTTGTCTAAAATTTTCCCATGCTCGATCTCAGCTGAAGACAAAATATAAACCCTGAGTTCAGCTCACAGAACCCATCTACTAGTGGAGCATCATGAAAGGAAAGCGCAACAACCACTACCATTGTAGTCGAGCGACATCTCTTTCACATTGAACTAATGCCTAAAGAATCAAAGTAGGTAGATTTACCTATCCATGGAGCTAATGATGTACCCTTTTGGAGATAATGGGAAGTTGGCAAGTGGTTGCAACTTTTGGGGATGTGGAGGGGACTAGAGTTGCTATTTGGTAAACGTATTCAGGTCAGTGGCATTTGAGTGCAATGATTAGGGTTTGAAAAGAGTTTTACAAGCAAGGTGGGGTCTTCAAGGTGTGGCAGTATTGTTGTTTATAAACTGATCATAAATTCAACCTTTTCCCATTTTCCTGGGCGAGTGGTAGTTTCATTTGGAAAGCAAAAGAAGGAAAAAAAAAAAAAAAATTGAGGAACCAGGAAAGTGCAACAATTTGGTAAGAATGTCGAGCACATAAATCTAAGTGAACTGCAGACTATGTCTCAAGTAAACAGCAAGCGAAAAGTGAGACAATGAACATCAAATAATTCTGGATCTTTTTCTTATCGTCCCTCCTGCACATTGACTGAGCTTGACTAGAAACCTCAGAGGGCAAATTTGAGCTCTGATATATAACATTTTAAGCCTTATATACACAAAGTTGCGTATAGTGTACTAGTTAACAATCTAGGCTCCTAAGCTGATGACTAGGGTTTGATACTTATTATAGCTTTTTTATGTCCTGTGTACGCTGATATTATGGCCCTCTTAGCTTTCTTATCACATATTCTCATATTACTTATCCATATTTCTTACCTCTTTTGAAATGATATAAGATTCTCAGAGAAAAAAGTACTCATACTGGTTATTTTCTGACAAGAAGTAAAAAGGCTAACAGTTTCTGCTGCTAGCCAAAAGGATGTTGGAATTTAAGTTGGTGAAAGTGACTTGGGTGTTCACTTAATGGTATATGTAACTGCAATATGCTTGACTTGGATGGAGGTTTAGTTACATGCATGTTTGATTTTATGGAGGAAATGGGTTGCACGTTCATGTTAACCAACAGGTTGCATAGTCAATTTTCTTAAAGCTCCACTGGATAGAGTATTATTGATGTACTTATCTTAGGTGACCTAGATTTGGAAGACTGCATGTCTGTGGCTTTAACCTTCTGGAATTCTGGGATGGCTATGGTATCACCCATGTACTTGTGCATATGTCTGCGGAGAGGGATCAAGGTGACGGGTGTAATGCATCAGGATGAAGTCATCATGTTCAGATGTTGGTAATTTTAGTTTTGGTAGTCTAGGGGATATAGGAACATAATTAAGTTGTTTGGATGGTTTAATGAAATGCATCAGAAATGAAATGAGAATCAATAGAATAAATAAAGTCTTTTGAAATGAAGAAATCTTTTCTAGGAGCCGTGTCCAGCAAAACAAAGAATCTCTTGTCAAATGTTGGTCTGTCAAACTAGGAAACTAAAATTTCATTCACAAAATTTCTACCTTGGGTGGCTGGTACAATTATATTTAGCCATATATTTGGGAGGTTTTATAGTACTTAAGATTAAGTCAGATAACCCTTAAGCTATGAATCTAGACATGAAGTTTGACTAAAATACAAAATTACTAAAGTTTACCTGCCTATTGCAGCCATACCTAGAAAATGATCGGAACACAATTGATGAGTAATACAATGAAGCTCTGAATTAGGTCAGTTTCTGTGTTTTGTATCGGTGTGAGAGAAAATAATTTGAAAATTCTAATGCAACTAAATATCAGGTGCTCGGGATTAATATAATAGTTTAATTGTGGCCAGTGGCAAAGGATGTAATATAGGGGATCAGGCGGCTATAGGATTATTTTCTATTCCTTCCTTTCTCGCCCTCCACTCTCCCCCTTAAGAGCCCCAGAAAATGGGAAAAGAATGGAACTCGAATAGAAACAAAGATTGAGAATTTTAGACTTTACTGGGTGCATGATCCAGTAGACACAACTCTGCAGTTGTTTGTATATGTATCTGGGTTTTTGATGCTTGTCCTCCTGCTAGCCTTAGGGTGGCCTATATTAGATTTAGGATGGTTTGCGGAGATGCAAACATAGTGAATAATGTAGGAAGAACCCTAAATTTGTCCGAGTTCTGTATTCTGATTTTTGGCAAAACGACTGAAGGATTGTTACTTTTCTTGAGCTCCATTTACACACTTGAAAAAATTTTCCCATTCTTTTGAGTAGTCTTCTGTTTCCCTTGTAGTAATCATGACTGCGGCTATGGTTGGGCATTTTGTTGCTGAAATGCTGATTTTCAAGTTGGTTATATTTTATTGCTCTCTTAGGATGAAAAACAAAAAAGCAGCGACATTCTTCAGTTTCGTTTTGATGAAAATTGCCACTGTCGAAGAAAATATTAGTAATTTCGCATGCTGTATAATTGTTGCTATTGCAGGATCATCTAGCTGCAGCTCGTGATCCGAAGAGAGTGGTTTGAATTATGAGTTCASAGTCATGCACGGTAACTGAAATCATTGTAGCTAATTTACAATTGAAGCAGGAATTTCCAGCTGAAAAAAGAGTAAAATTCTTTGGCAATAATCCACTGTTTGTATATCTGAAAGAGTAGCATTTCCTGGAAACTTTGATCACTACAGTAGAAGGAAGTAAAAAAAATTTCAATGGACATATTGCTGTGTTAAGTTGTATGAGAACAACGATGGGTTTACGAGCAATTGACCTTGAGGTTGTAATTGTTTTGTTTCCTTTTATTATTGTGTTCACTTCACCGTTGAAATAATTTAATCGTTATTATTTGATTTTCTCCCATCATAAGTGTGTCTTTAAGAGTATAACAATATTCTGCCCTTCTTTAGGGATTTTTATTTTATGTGTTATGTCGATTACATCATTGAAAACAAAAAGTATGTCAATTTAACTCTTGAAAATTAGAATTTAGTACCATTATGGTCCTTTTGTCAGAATGTTTCTTAATGAACAAACGTAATTCACTCATCTTGAATTCTTTAGATTCAGCTATGATCTTTGAATATCATTTATTTGCTTCAAGATTTCTTTTTTAAAAAAGGAATTAAATTTTCAATCGGTTTTGAAGGACGACAGATTCTTATTTGTTTACTCATCAACATTGAGATTTGTGGATGATTAATATTTAAGGGGYGCGTTAAACATAATAAATCTAACTATTTATATAATTTTTTTAAGGATTTTTTAATATAATGCTCTTAGTATATTTTAATAGACTGTAAGGCACTTTTTTGAGAATATTGTCACTTAGAAGTTAATGTGTTAAGACATTTTCAATATTACTTAATGCATTTTCAAACATCCTTTGAAATATTTTCAAGGAGGAAAGATGAAATATTTTGTGAAAGCAATTTAAATAATATAATCGTAYCAAAATAATGAATATTCAAACGAACAAGTAATTTAATTTGATCTCTTTGCGAAATTTATTACGTAAAATTTCACTCACTCTTATGATTTAGAATTTTATAGTTATTTTGACTTTCTTTCTTTTGACAGAACGAGAATATACGAAATTTACTCATATATGAATTTTATTTGTCACATCGACTTTAACTCTTGAATCAAGGCTTATTCTGAAAAGGTTTTTGTGTATTCTCGTGCAACTTAAACTTTAGTATCCACATAAGTACAAGGCTCATTTACAAAAAAATACACAATCTCAAATTTTACAATGTTCACTCTCAAGAGAATTTTATGTCCTTAACCTTTGACTTACACGTGTGTTACAAATAAGTTTTAGATCTTCTTCTCATATGGTAGTGAGGATTCTAGCAGTTCTAAGCTGAAGATGTAGAATTAACTCACGAAGATATTATGTTAGATAGATGAAGCTTAGGTCAGGATTTTGCAAAGGCTCAGCATGAGCAGCTTCAAAGATGAATTGCAAGAATATTGTGAAATCTCTTYGATGATTTTTCAAAAGATTTTTTCTATGGAAATTTCACTAATTTTTCACATGTTCGAAATGACCAAGAGAGAAAACTATATCTTGGATAGCCCCACATCCGATGACAATGAATATGTTAGAACGMAATAAATCTATCCGTTTGGTCTTTGTCATGTATATTTTATATGATTGAAGTACCTATGGTCTTTVTTTGATATACCCGTCTAAAGACTCCAAATGGATGTTAGACACAATCCCAAATGTTCTTTGAACCGTTAAACAGGAGAAGTTTGAGTTAGAGGACTTAACATTGATTGTTTCGAACGATCGAACAATCGTTAAATTGCATTCAAATTTCTCGATGGAAGATATTGAACTTAAATTGCACAAAAGATTTAGAGTATATTTAAAAATAACTAGAATATGCATTTGAAACTTGAGATCATATCTCATAACACACTTTAAAAATCAAACTTAATTATTTCTAAGGGTTCTCTTATAAGTATGTTTAATAAATATTTTGAAAACCATTTTGAGCTTCCAATATGAAAATATATCACTATATCCAAAAATAAAACTAAATACTAAGAATCGCTAGACAATAAAAAATATTGTACTTAATCTACACCCTATGAAAAGTTATAAGAGTCTACTCTAATATGTCTTCTATTCAATAGTCCCTACAAAAAATATGATTTTTGCCGAAAGCTTTCCATTATAATGCAAAAATAAACCATAGTAAAAAGCAACTTTTAACCACGGTTTTGAAATTTGTAGTAACTAGTAGATTTTTGCAACGAATGTTATTACAATAGAATTAAACATGTGGGTAAAAGATATTTCTTTCCCACAGTTTAAAAAATACGGTTGAAGAAAATAAGTATTTATCACTGATAATTCAAAACTGTGAAAAAAAACTTGAAATTGTTGTAATCTCTTTATCTTATTTTGATGGTAATACAAATCAACGCATTATGTGTATCTTAGATTTTGTATCCATAATTTGTAGTTGTATTAGGATTAAATTTTGTACTTCTTTTCTTAATTAATGAACTAGAGTGCTAATATTTAATTAAGTTTGAATCAACTAATTTTAATAGAAAATGTAAGTTATGTTTGGAACTTTTATTTGTTCAATGTCAAGTTGGACCTAATTTGATTATACACGATCAATTAAATCTCACGAGGTCAAAAATAAATGTAACCTAATAACTTGACAAAAGTTGACCTCTTTTAGATGTATTTGGACATTCTACATTTCATGAGATTAAGGCCCATCAATACCAACTAAAATTTTTTAAATAAAGAATGAATTGATTTTGAAATATATATGATCATAATCCATCAAATAAAAATTGAAAGCTGAAAATTACTTCTCATAAAAGGCTAGTCTCCGATTGAAAATAAAATTTGTGCCTAACATTTTCCTTTTTTTAAAAGTATTTGGGCCGAGTACCAAAGAGGGATGAAAGTTTTCTAAGGCATGAGCTAGCTTCAAAGACATGGACTGCCGTTATGCTAGTAGGATGGCTTATCCATCTGCAGAATATTTTGTTTTCCAAAGATATATACGAGTTTCTATTGGACTTTGGTGGATGGTTTACCAGGTAAAACGGGGTCTTAAAGACACTTTAAAGTACTCTAATAAGGGATGTCATAGAGCACATCCCACATTTGGAGCACATATAAAAACCCCCTACATTGATTGTGATATGAGTAATGATCACATGCAAATGGCCTAATAAATTTATATAAAATGGAACACCTGTAAATATACAGTAAAGGATACCCATTTAGAGGTCAAAAAAATACTAAGAAATGATACATTAAATATTTCTAAAACACTTCTTAAAAGACACTTTGTATTCGAGACACTTATATTCTACGCTCTGTTAAATATTTTTTGTTTTATAATTATATTATATATTAAAATATGTAATTTCGACATATACTGAAAAGAAAAGAATGATAATTCAAAATGCAAACCATAATATAACGTGACAAATAAAAAAGATAACAGAGCTAAGTGTACGCATACGCACAATAATTACATTAATAACATCTTAAAATGAAAKTGAACAAAAGTGTGCAAATACCCATGGCCTCCAAAAATAACAAAAACAATCAGTAACATAGAGTCTTTCTGCGAAAAGAATGCCACTTGACCAAAAGCACTCATATTGTCCTTCACTTATAGGGAACATGAATTGTCTAGTGAATAAGTTTGTTCATCTTCTCTTTGAAACCTACATTGAAGAAAGCCAAAAAAAAAAAAAAAATAGATAGAAAAAATTGGCATCTACTTGAAGCAAAAATAAGATATGCATGAAACATGCAAAAACTATAGCTTCAAACTTTACTGTCAAATCGGCAATTAATATCAAACTCTCAAGTTGCCTTTGTTGACTTCATCTTGACCCTAACAACTCTAGGATTAGGTTATACCTGGAAACATATACAACCAATTCTATCATGATACCTATCATGCTAGRAACTTCAAAGACTAATATTTCAAACAAGTTACAAAAATCATTCCCCCCACCCCAAAACCAAATACTCCCTTAACAAAATTATAACTACTATCTTGAATATGGCACAATATTTCCTCGGTCAAATTTCATTTCTTGAACTACTTAATGCTTTAGCATAAGTAACAATTTAATAATAAAAGTAAACTGGTATCACTACAAAGTCATGTTAGCACAAAGCTCATCCATTTTCAATAATTTGATTCTCCATGATCTAAAACAAAATGCACTGAAGTAGGAAAAGAAAAGGCGCATCCATAAGATATGTATGCACGTATGGTAAAATTCCAAAGACATCTCATATACCTTCAAAGATAATAACGACAAACCTGGTTATGCATTTCAAAGAAAATCAAAATGGAAATGCAAAAACCAGCTCAATCATGAAGGTTTTGAAGAAGAAGGAAAAATGTTCTTACCTTGTTTTGAAAATCTACTTGATTGAAAATGACCTTGTAAATATCGTCAACAATTTCTTTGAAAAGCTATACTCTCCATAGTTCATACAATATGCTCTGCAGAAGATAGAGTCAGGCCACAAAGTTAAGCATAATCAGACCAAAAAGCCAAAACAACTGTTAACAAAAAGCCACTGGAGTTGCTTCCTGAAACGGCTTTTTCTTATCAAACTTTTAGAGTGAAAACTTTTGGCCAGCCTTTCAAATGCCTAATTTTTTTTACCAGTCTAGAAAAACTAAGAGTAAACAAGAACAAGCCCAAAATGACAAAAAATGATCCAAAAGAAATGATGAGATTGAATAGCTTAGAATCTCATTAATTTCAAGTTGAAAATAACAAAGAAAACCTAGCAAGGTCCATAAAACAAGAAGGTAAAAGATTGTAGGTTGTGGCTGAGTCTTTTGATGGCCTTTTGTCAAGACTATTGTCTTCAATGAACATATATTATGATCAGCAACAAAAATCATTGAGAAATAGAGATCATATCGATGAAGATAAATGACCTGTCAAAAACTACAACTATCATTGTCCAATATGATTGTCATTTAGTATCTCACATGAGTAAGGAATAGAAATTACACCTGAGGAATATTTGGCTTCACCTTGATTGCACAATTGTTTTATCAACTCAAATGCAACCAAAATTTTGATAATTTATCTTGTTGTATCAGGGCCATGTAAAATGCTGGCTCTTTAAGCCAATCTACGTGGCAGTAGTTTGCAGATCACTAGACAAATCTAGTTATGCTTCCTTAGTATGACTAGCTAAACCTCAAACCTAGATCATTCTAGTACCTTAGCCTGGTAATTCTCAGTTCATGAGATCCATTCATAATACTGAAACCAAGTGATTGTAATAGAAACACCTCTTGAATCTTGCAACCTAATGTTTTACCAGATAGTTTCATGAATTAAATGTAAATAAGACATGATGCTAATGGGCAGACCAAAGTAAAAAGAGGCTAATACATTGACAGAGAAACATAATATAACACCACAGAATAAGTCGAGTCCTACTAAAAGTTTTCTTACTGCAGAGTAGCGGTAATTTTGACCACGAAGCTTATTAGAACAGAAAAGAAAGATCCAAAGGATTTCATTCTTTTAGTTAGTTTCATAAGAATTTCTAAAGATTCACCATGTACATTAATTTTTTTTTTAAAAAAAAAGAAAATCATATGTGAATCTGCTATAAAATACTTTTAGCTCCTGAAACAAGCACTCACTACCTTTGTCTGGGTTTCCATCACCTAAATGAAACCACATTACTGCATGGTTATGGGAAACCGCAACAATAAATTGTGATTGACAACAGGAAAAAGAAAATATCTGCAATGCAATGACAAATAGACATTAAAATGATATAAAACTTAATATGTAGAGCTAAAGTTGACTCAGCTTTAAAAACTGCAAAGCACTCAACCATTTCAAGATATAGCTGCCACCACTCCCCAGAAAAATCACCAAAAATAAAAAATAAAAGAATAAAGGGAACAAGCATGAAAAAAGGGAAATTTTGATGAGTCTTCAAATCATACATCAAAAGTGAGACGAAACCAGAATTCGTAAGTCTAAACATTCCGAAAGAGTTACTAACTCAGCTTCGCATCAGAGAAGTTTCAAAACCATATATTAATCCAAATCCCGGATTAGGGCAGCTGCTAAAAAAAATATAATTAAGAAAAGACACACACCAAGAAGGATCTGAACACATTAAAGACTTCAGGGAAATCTTCGAATTGAAACGTATCAGAGAAATCATATTATAAAATTAGGTGATAAACTATCTCGTAGAGAAACAAAGATTCCGTCCTGATATAACAAAGATTCTGCCCTATTGAGCTTGTCTATATAGAAGTAGAGAAAGACTTCTATCTAAACTTCTTCATCAAAAGAGGTAAAACAGAACTTTATTAACCCCCAAATTGAACCATAGAAATCTCAAAAGACATAAATTGAACAATTAACTAGAGATTTCAGATTACCCATTCGAATTGGCATCAACTCTTCTTCGTTTGATTCTTTGTTGCCAATGATAAAGATAAAGTGAGGAGGTGCGGAGACGGAAAGGTAAAGTCACTAGTGTGAGGGTGGAGCTTTTCGCCAGAGAGGGAGAGAGGGAGAGAAGGCGAAAGAGTGAGAGAATGTCCGGCAAATTGGGAAGTTCCCTCCTTTTTCTTCTTAAGAATTTGTTCACATCGTTTTTTGGTCCCACTAGCTTTTCAATACTTGTTTAAGTGCCCAAAATTACAGGCTGTTAGTGGACTTTTGGGAGTATGGCTGACCCATTCTTTTTTCTATGTAAAGTTTATTAGGCTATTTAGTTTTAATGTTTTAGAGGCCTATTTTTTTTCCATATAGAATTTTTGCATATTCTATTATTTACTTGAATTATTTTTTTGGATAGAGAATATGTATTTTTTTGGATATGGTTGCGTGTAATTGTCATTTACTATTGGTATAAGAATTTATATTCCATTTAATATTTTTTCCTCTTAGATCAATAGTGAGTTATATTTCTTTTAGTCAATTTTATATATATCCCATGATTTTAGAAGTTTTTCTTGATCGGGCGTTCTTTCAGAAATGATGCCCATCATAGACGGGACTATTCAGAAAGTGACAGAACGCATTTTCTCTCCTTGGGCATCTTTGATTTGATCGTCCTTTTAGTCAATTACCAATATATCAACCGAACGTATTTTTTGAATCCAATATGTATATAACAAATATATGGGAACACTTGAATGTCATATCCACTTATAAAACATAATTCATGAACTTTTCAAAATTTATACTCTCCAAAATATCAATATACAAGAATACAAGTAATATTAACTTTTCAAACTTTTCAACTAATGTCTCAACAAATACAAAATTAACGATTAGAACTATCAATTCCAAAAAAAGGCCGGCTTTTCAATCATTACAATGTGAAAATGTAAACAATATAATCAAGAGAATAACACATTTTGTTGAATTAAACTTGAACTAAGAGATAATGCTATATAAGATAAAGGTTTGAAGTGAAAAGATTATATAAAAGTTTATTTATATTACAATAACTCATGAACTATGTCCATCTCCTAAATAATGATGCAAATCCAAAACTATTATTATTCCCACAGTTTCGCCAATTATGACTGGATTGATGGCAGTTTGAACATCTTGGGGAAGAATTGGAGTTGCAAAAATAAATTTCTCCACGTATTCTTGTAGTATGCCTCTATCCAGATGATTATGACCCTTCATAAGTTCTTCATTAAGGATGAAAGGTGTAGGCTCCAAGTTGACTCATTTCCAGCTGGATAAAAATCACAACCGTATGTATTTTCACAATTGTCACTAGAGTAGAATTCACTGAATAGATTTGTAGCGYCCCAACTTATTTTTYGACATATAGCAAATATATAAGAATACGATCTTCGRAATAAATGCCACTTCTGGCAATCACATGTATTCTCGCTCATGTTGATCTCATAAACATGATTATCCYTTCAACCTTGTTCGTGAAATGGTGACACACAAATAAACTAGCTTGTAAATATTGGGTGACTGAGTGTATCCTTGCATTGGTTTCAAGATCAATGTAAATATATCACATTGTAGATGGAAATGGATATCAGCATTGAGCAACCTTATCCCAATGCAAGCAAAAGTAATCAACAAGTTTTCTAAAGCTCATCTCAGTCAATATCTTTAGTGAAAGTGCACATATTTTCTTAAGAATAATGTTTATATATTCAAACAAGTTGGTTGTTAAAACTCCAAACCTATATCCTCCATTATGCGATAGAGGCCATTTATTGAGAGGGATATTCATTAGGGATATTCATCAATCAGTTATATGCTCCCTAACCTCCTTTTCTTATCTCTTATATATACATGTTACACTTATGCATCTTCGGTGTACTTTCCGCCTGATAAATTAACTTCTTCAACACACTGTTCTTGAAAATGATATTAAAGTTGCCACAGATATGACGTAGATGGAATCTGTGGACAGCCTCTGATTCTTGTCAATCTCGACTTTGTGCCACTACGCTCAAGATGCCCTAATGTTTATCGGAGATTAAACAGACAAATCTATCTTTCATCACATGAAAATGTAATTGCATAAATCAGCCCCAAGTCTCCATAGATTCTTTATCAACAACGACACAGGGAAGTGAAAAAAATATGATTGTTGGCATCCCACRCACTAGCAATCAATAACACACCACGGTATGCGCCCCTCAAGTGTGTCCTATCGACAGATATTACTAGCCTACAATAAGTGAGTCATAGAATTTGTGGCTTGAATGTGAGTAAACGAATTTGAAAATTTTGACCTCCTCATTACTGTCTTGGTGATATTTTCACTTAACAATTATACCCAAATTTGTTTCTGATAAGGCTATAAAGTAGCGAGGAACAATCAGGAATGTAGATACCTAAGAGCCAAACAATAACTCGATATATTATTGTCTTGCATTCCATCCTTTTCTGTAAGTTATTCTAGAATGAAACATCTCATCGTTTCCTACTAAATAACTTTGACATGCATTTTCGGATCATCTATAATCAGATGAGTGATTTGTCATGCAATGTACCTGTTGTAATGATAAGTATTAGAATAAACATTAAACAGTTTATATTTGCAATTATAAATAAAGTAATAAACACACAAAGAGTAATCATAAGCAACTCACAGAGTAGTAAGATTCCCGTGATTTTGTTCTCGACTCGAACAATACATGTGTTTTTCGAATGTAATATAGTGATATCCCATTACCCAGGAGTAGATCTCTACGTAGCTTTAATGTACCATAAACATGGATTTTCATCTATTGAACTTTTACAAGATGTCATCCACTCCTTACTTTTACTTTTATTCACCTTCTACTTACAATCCATTCTGATTGATAACTACTGATAGCCTCAACGACTTGCTTCTTGTCCTTAAATCTCATGTATAATAGAGTATTAGGATCACTGCTTGACCACATTGCAGGATGAGTTCCGCTAGCATCAGATTGTTGTTCTTCCGAATCCATATTTTGAAAAGCTCTAAAAAAAGTGTAATCGGAAACACAAACTGATCTTCTCCCATCCAAAATTCTCTGCGTCATACTAGGCATGTGTGTATGTGTAGAAATTCTAGCAACATCTTCATCACTATCATCACTACTATCCATGAGCACCACATCCTCTATTGGGTAGCCAAATCATCCGTGTCAGTTGTATCAATACGCTCATCACAAAGTGCATCAGTATTCATCTTGACACGGTTTCTACCATTACTTTGTGCAATAACGTTTGTAATACTTTGCTTTGCTGAAATAGAAGATCCTGGTTGACAACCTTGATCTCTCGGACCCATTTTTTTTAAAATGAATTGCTGCTAGTTGATGAATGATAATGTTCACTGGAAGGTTGTGTTGGGACATCATGACCAGACATGTGTGGATGCTAATAACCTAATGATAATGTTCAGCTTCCGTCATTTGAGCAAATGTGAATTTTGGGATGACTGGTTGCTTGTTCATCAGTAATGCCGTATATGTGCCCATGCCAAATCCTGATGGGTTTATATATTTCGAAATACTTGCTGAGTAGGGGCTGTTTCATCACCAATGTAATATATACACCCCTCAAATATGCTGGTTGGGGCACCAGATATGTCCAAATGCTAAGGCATGAGTTGTGGCTCGAGTTGTTGTATTTCATTAAATTTAACAAGYGGTTGTATTTGATTTGATTGTGTTGCAGGCACCCCATATAACACTTTTTCATCCTCATTTGAAATCCGATAGGACTGTAAATGAACTTCTCCATTATAAATTAATAGCATAGACAGCATACGACAGATAAACTCAACATGATATCTTTCAGGATTAAAATTTCGTAAATTACAGATTTTCTTACATAACTCTGAGTAGGATACAAGCCGTCGTATAGTCCAACTCTTTTGAATAGGTCCGTCAATGCAATGAGAACTTCTAGAATTAAGCATCATCCCACAATCCCAATGCAAACATATTCTAAATGGTTGTTCAAAAAATATTGTTTTAAACATATTAAAATTTAACCCAACAACATATTAGTTTCCAAACCTGGGTTATACCAATTCTCATATTTTAATTTTTAAATGTTTAACCTTAAAGAATCACTTATTCAAGTAATGAAATTTAACCCAACAACATCAAGTATAAATTTTGCAATCTAAGTTGTAAGAAAATAATGTATTGAGGTAATGAAAATTAACCAATACTGTTTTCTCACATTTTAACAACAAATTAGAAAATAATTCTCATATTTTCACAATAAAACTCTAATTTCTAAACATTTAACCTTAAAGAATCACTTATTGACATAATCGTATTTAAACAAAATACATCAACTCAAGTTTTCACTTATTCACTTATGGAAATTAACCAATACCATTTTATCATATTTTTATAATAAAAAACTAAAAAAGCATACCTTCAATGCTTGTTTCTCTTAAATTTGTGGCAAGATCTAGCCAAAATGTGGATGGGTAGTGAAAATAATGTTGATGCTAGTGTATTAGATGTGAAACTTTTGAAGATTTATGGTTGAATAATGGAAAAATAGATTTTTTTGGAGTTAAAGTATAGAGAAAAATGGAGCAAGATGTAGAGAAAAACCGATTCATGCATCTGAAATGTTTTATACATTTAAAGTCACCGGTTCATAAAATCAACATAAGTGGAGACAACCATCCCATTTCCTGAATGTGATGGTTCACATCACTAACAGCTATGCATAATATTCCTACTACRAACTATCCTGCAATGAAAAAAGTATCCCAATACAATATCAAAAAGCATTCAACAATATTAACTAATTACAATCATCAACCACCATTCAATAAAAAATTAACTCACAACATAAGAATGTCCAATTATGAAAAATATTAACATTAATACACGCTAGTATTATAACAAAACAAATATAAAATGATAATAAAATATGAATAAAAGTCTAACAAACAATCCTAATAGTCATAAGCGACTGGTGTATAATGCTCGGGMGCTCTACGAGCTTGRGACCCCTGACAGAGAATCAATGCATTAGGATCAAATTAACATCACCATCATCAATCATAGATACCACGCCTACCAGGTGCGATAATATTGCTCTACAAAGGCGAATCGGTCTAAACCTAGGTGATTACCCCATCCTAAGCCTGCGTAGACAGTCCCAGTGCATTTTAATCCTTAGAAAGCCCAACTCCCTGGTCTCCCTCGTATGAGGTGTATGTGAGAAGGAGGGTGGCAACAATATCATGGTTGGGATGATGCTAGGGCTAGTATACATCATCATCCTGTTCTGCCTGACCACCAATATTGTCCTCTGGCTGCTGCTTGAGCTCAGCAAGCTATCCACGAGCATGTAGACGTCTACCACCTCGTCACTGTCTAGGCTCACCACAAGCATCGATCTTCGCCGGCGGGCAACAAGAGTTCAGAGAAAGTGCTAGCATATCAACATCTTACCTTCTATGGCAGTCGAGAAATTCCAAGTGTGAAATGGTTCTAATCATCTTCTCCCTCAGCTGTGCGAATGCTATCTAAGAGGTGGATTTGCATGTGGCATTGCTTGATCTCCAATATTCAAAGATTCTCGAAAATTCGATGCCTACGAAGAATAAAAGAACAGARACAACGATTACAACCAACTAGAATGATGTATTTCAAATGAGAAAAGTTAGCATAATGAACATATAAGAAAACACAAACTGCGAACTGTAGGTGTGAACTAGTGGATTGATAACCCTCGAGATCCTGTGGTCTAATAGTGGGATTCCCAATAAGCAAGCAAGTGCGATGGGTATACCGTTTCATGTAATCTGGACGAGCAACTTGCAACTGATCTGCTGGCATCCCAATCATAATCCTCGCTCTCCAAAAATTCCATTCATCCACATATCTACTATTCTCATCTCTCCTTAGTGTGCTAGTGCCCCGTCCCGGTCTACAGTGAGTGCTAAAATGATCCAACAAAGTTAAAATGACCTGATTGAACCCAAATTRCCTCATCACCCTATYAGGGAAGATACACTCGACGATATTCMAGCATACCAAAGGCACAGGGGATGCTAGCCAAATGTCGAACCTTTTTAAATAAAGGGTTGCTAGCTGATGAAGAATATCTGTATAAGGCATCCATATAAACTGCATATAAATAAATGAATTCATCAATCAAACTTGTTTGAATGYATAGAATAAAAGAAATGACTTCAAAAATTATAATATACTACACGAACYTGATCGGTTGTGAGGGCATCTAACTGATCCCTATCTTTCACCCATACATGTGACGGTAACCATGTCAGATCAAAAAGATGATTTCACCTTGCTCCGTACGGAGCAAGATGCGACAATATATCTAATGGCTGGACATGAACTAGGCGTAAAATAGGAGGGTGCTCGTACACCCTTAGCTAAAAATACAAGATATCAATATAAATTTTCAATAATTGAAATGATTTCAACAAATTAAATATGTTTATAAGTTAAGATAATTATCTATTGAAAATATACCGTACCAAGACCATTGCACCATATATTTCTTTACTTGAACCAAATGCCACACACATAAAAATTGATATAGGTGAGCTAGAACACCACTTCCCCAACTTAACTACCCAGACCTAGATCCTCAAGCTGATGCAAAAACCAGAGTGGAATAAACTTGTTAAATTTATCATGATAATGTACCGTGCCTGTCGGTCGACCTCATCATTTGTGGCATCATCCATAAGTCGTGTCTTCAAATGTGCTTCTATTACACATGCCAAAAGTTTATTGCCTTTAGTATCACCAGGTTGCGGTCGAAAATCAAGTTTAGACAAACAAATTCCCTCCCACCCTTGCACACTATTTGTAGCAAGGCCTCCACGCTATTTATAGCAAGGCCTCTTATGATCGAGTCACCATCAACCATCAAAACACCCATCAAGACAGCAACGTCCTATAGTGTCACTATGGCCTCACAGATGGGTAAGTGAAATATATGTGTCTCCGGCTGTCACCATTCAACTATAGCGATGATAAAGGCATGATCAACRCTCACATTTCCTAACCTATAAACTTCCTGAAAGCCGACTCCATCTATGGCATCCCTAACTCTRAGATCGGCTACACAATAAGCTGACCAAAATCTACCTACATGAGTCCTACACCATAAACCTTTAGACATGGATGGCTCATCATCGACCCATATAAGGTGAGACTTTGTAGTCCTTGTCTAGATAGCAACGATGCATCTAATGGGCCTGGATGAACATCCAAAGGAATTCGATCCATCTAGTCATAAATTGCAAATATCATATTAAAAGAATAAGTAAGTGACTATAAACAAACAAGTCTTATCATAACAAATTTCACGTATTCAACAAGTTCTATCCACATATATACTGGAGTTCACTTCTACATTTACTATTTATTGAATGCTTTCAGAACAAAATTGAGGCTAAACTTGAGGTCATACCTTTGCCTCATATTTAGCTAGGGCAACATGAAAGGCTTTAATGAACGAAAGTTACGTTTGCTAGACCATAGTTGGGCTTTCATTGCTGTTTTTAGGGCCATTTTGCTGCTACAATATAGAAAGTATCCTACCTTACAATACCATCTCCTTTCCTTCCCCTAAATCCAAACATAACACTATTTTTGAAATATTTTGAAGCATCTTGGGTCCGATCATTTGAATTGATAAATTAGCTAAATAATGAATGTAATACATCCCAAAAACCTAAAAAATCTTAAATTAATTAAAAACAGGAAGCACATAATCACAATAATGATCAATGGTTGACAAATTATACTCACAGACAGATATGAGTAAATTGTAAAGATGACGAGTGAATGCAAGTTGTTAAACTATGTTTTGTTTGATAATTTATTTTTAAGGGAAGTCAAATGATTCAATCTCACAAACACACTTAACTATATTAAGAACTCTATTTACAACCCCACTTAAAGGGAAAACACACACACAGAGGGAGAAAATAAGCTTAGGTAGAAAAATTCTGGCAACTTTGGCAAAACACATAGAGGATTGCTCAGTAACAAGTTTCCATTCTATTCAGCAACCTAGGCACCTAAAAGAAATACAACATAAAAAACAAATCAAATTGAGGAAGACAAAAAGTTGAATTCAAGAAGTTAAAAGGAAAGCATTTATCTCTTCTTTTCGGCTATTTCCTCTYTAGTTCTAATAGATAAAACTACCCTTGGAAGAGGAATAATACTAAGGTTGTTTACGCATACATTTTAGAAGAGGAAAATAGAGGCAATGAAGATGAAGATATTCATGGTTGCATTGGTGATTATGATGTTGGCAGTCTCTACCTTGAAAGGTGTTGCAGCTGCTAATGATTTGGCACCCAGCACCACCACTGATGCTTCCTTATTCATTCCTACCCTCTTTGCTTCCATTGCAGCTCTTCCTTTTAGTTTCCTCTTCTAAATTCCCATGATGATTATGAACATCACCTCTTGAAGTAGGATACCGGATATGTTCTAACTTGACTGTCATTTGTTTGATGTGAATTATTGTCAGATTTGTTTGGTTATGAGTACTTGTGTTCATTGTTGAATACCACCATTGGTCTTGTCTTTTTGTACTTACAATAGTGGTAGTTTGTCACTTACGACTCTTTGTTCTAGTGTTGGATCAATTACCACTTTTGTTCTTCTCTTGTTCTTGTATTATTTTATTTTGTTGTACTTTGCAATTCATTTACAAGGTTAGCTCTACATGTCCTCTGTCCACTTTCTTGATTTTCTTTTTGAAATGCTCTGTCTTAATCAGATATTCAATTTCAATAACAATCTAGTCTATGGTTCTTCATGTATCTCAAGAGATACAAATTCAAGAATGGCTGATTTCAGTAAGATCCAATTATAGAAAACCAAGAAATTCATGATTAGCATTCATTTGCGGAGACCCCTAATCAAGAATTGGATACTTGTCCAATCAGACCTTTGCTAGAAGTTGATTTCAATTTCTAACCAGCTTTACTTTGATTGCTTATAGCATGTTTGCTACATATTAGCAGTAACTTTCCCACTAATCTTGCCATCAAAGAAAAGGAAGCAATTGATAATTACAACAACAACAACGATAGTAAATCTTTCCATAGAACAACAAAAAACCAACCAAAAAGATTCAACTTTTTATCCTTTTTTCAGGGGTAAACCGTCAAATTAGAAAACATAAATGCATGTGTGGATAAAATAAAACACATACTGAAAGCAGATGAACTAAGCGTGAGGAAAGATTTCCGGGGTAAACCATCAAATCAGAAAATAGAAACGCAAAATTTCCATAAAATAAAACACATACTGAAAGCACATGAACAAAGTGTTAGAAGCAGAGCCAAATGCCTTAGCCAAACACAAAGAAAATTAAAAGTCCCGGCGAAGACTAATAGTATTTGATGAAAAGATTAGTAATGTTAGAACCTGAATTTGTTTGGGTGCTGTTGACGGTTGACAATTGAACAACCATTGAAGAAGAGAGGTCTTCTGTGCGGTGCGATGAATAGATGGCGAACCAGCGAAGACCTCTCAGAGGCGAATGGGAGCTGAACACACGAACTAGCAGCGAACTTCCGGCGAAGGAAAGGGTTGAGCAAAAATTTGAAGAAATCACAGTGGGGAGCAAAGTTATCGGAGGGGTCAAGTTAAAAATTAGGCTCTCTCCTAAAGTAAATTGGGAGGGGAAGAAACAGGTTTTTTTTTTTTATTATTATTTTTCATTCGCACAACGATAGCATTTGAATAACGCAACGGTATGCAAAAAAGAAACTGCCTTTCCTTAACACATAGGAGCTTTGCCTCGAGGACCCAATGCATTTTGAGAATGCTATGGCTTAAACACAAATGCATTCGGGGAATGTGATCAGACCATTATTGTCACTCTTTGAACAGTCCCGTCCATGATGGGTGTTTTTTCAGAAAGAACGCCCAATCAGAGAAAAATCCATGTGATTTTATCTCAAATCTTAGCACTTCACATTCATAATTGTGAATTTAAAACTATATTATTGTAATTTAAAATAATATTAAGAATTTTTTTTGAATAGTATCTTTAAGGTTCCAACTTCTTAAAACGACTATCTGAATCTAAAAAAAATGGAGATTATTTGTATTCCTTGAAAACCTTCACCATACGAGAAATATATATGATGGGTCTAAGTCCCATTTCCTCCAACGTGGAAATGAAACAAGCAGTCGAAGCTTGGTGTGGAAACCTACCGAGTTGGTAGGGAAAGCAGTCAGAGCCAGAGCCAAATTATTTTAATAACTCTAACAACAAATATGTACAAGCAAGACAAACTATTCTTATTAAAAAAATTTAACACACAAATTAAAGAGATCACTTTGTCCGGTCTATTTAGCTCAATCCAATTATTATTTTTATATTTTACTAATTTTTGTATTGAATGCCTTTTCTAAAGTAATTATAATAATAAACATATACAAATGGACAATTTTATCTTACAACAAAAAATTTATTAAAAATTAAAAAAACTTAAGAAAGAAAAAAGAAAGATTACGAATATTATCACCTTGGAAAAATTAAAAATTTTAGAAAACTAAAAGGACTTAAACAACTTTATTTTGATGAGTAACTTCATAAAAACAGGAAAAAAAAAGTGAACAAAAGTTCAACACTTAGCACCTTTCGTTTTATCTTTCAGTGCCTTCTATCATACAATTGGCGCCCAATCCTTTAAAGCTACTTTTCATGTTCTACACTTCTCTCGGCAACTTCTATAGCCTTTATTATTCTTGAACTAGAACCTAACGCTTCTGACTTTCTTCGGCCCTCAACTCCCTCATCACAATACTTCCCTCAAAAAGGGTAGTCCATTAGTATGAAAGACCATCAAAGCTTGGATTTTGTTCAGGTCAGTGTATGTAATTCATTTTATGGCTTTTTAGTTTCTTGCATATAGATGTTAATTTTGGGGAAGAGAGAAAGGGATGGCCTAGCTAATGGARTGGGTTTTGTTGCAAAACTCGTTTTCTTATTGGTTTCATATGTTCAAGATGTTCAAGTGGGTTAGTTAATTGATTGTGTATGTGGTCTTTTATGGGCATTTGGGTTTCATTCCTAAAAGAGTGTTGCAAAGATAGGATTGATCTCATGGTTCTTGTAATTGACACTTCAATTTCTTCTGGCTATATGGTTGAATTTTTTGCAGCACTATGATTCTGGCCCAGAGAATTTTGTGCTGAAGGATTTCCTCAATTCAATCCAACTTCAATTGGGTCTATTGTACTTTTTTTTCATTGTCAAAATGAATTAGTTTCTTATTAACAGAAAGGAGTAGTTTGATTTTTCGACARCTGAGTAAATCATAAAATGTGCATAGATTTTTTTTATTTTTTTAATTATTTAGTTAGCTCTAAACGTTTAACCTGGAAAAGATTCTGAAGGGTCACTTCACGGAATTTTAACTCAACCTGTTGTACTGGAACTTGTATGATGCCTTCATTAAAATATGGGAATGTACTATAAACGAAGGACCAAACTATTTGTAACTTTATTTGAATGGTGGAAACAACAAATTTCAGAAGATTTGTGTTATTTACAGTTCTAGGATATGTAGGAGTTTGATCATAATTATTTATCCATTGCTTTTTCTGCTAGTTACTCGRTGAAGATTGCAAGGATTTCTCTGTCTTTCTCTCTCTCTCTCTCTCTCTCTCTCTCTTTCTTCTAAAGTATGATTATCTAAGACTTTTCAAATGTCTTTTCATCTTTCCCTTCATTTGTCATTCAGCCTCTTCTTTTGAAACTTCAATTTTAAATGGGTACGCTCTTATAAAGCAGCAGATATAGGCCTATGGAGAATGTTATAGTTGAGACAAACTTGCTAGATGTCATTAGAGACCTAGTCTCCTTCTTCCTTGTCTGCAGTTTCAAGTTTTAATTCCACTATATTATTTTATTTAAGTTTTCCTGTAACGTTAGCAGCATTATGCTCCACAAGAATTTTCGAGAAAGTTCCAAACTTGGCAGAAAATTTTATGTAAAATCAGTTTAGAGGCCCTTGAATATTTTAGAAAGGTACAACGATCTTTGTCCTTTTGTTCAGAATAGTCAGTTCCACTGAAGTTTGAGTTTTCTATTTGTTTGAAACTTTTGTGTTTAATTTTAATTGCAATTTATTCCCCTACCTCTTTTTCATGATTCATTCTTGAGCAACTGTTTGTGTGGAAATTCATTTTAAGTCTTGCAAATTTTTGTCTACAATATGGAGTGTTTCATCTGTAATTTGATTTGTTAAGATTTGTCAATACAATTGTTGATTTCCAAAGAGAAATTACTAATTAGATAGTTTGTTTGGGGATTCCTTTCAGATGTGCTATAGTTCTTCTTTAGGGTAATGGAGGTAGCATAAACCAATATGATCCTGTAAGCTTCCCCGTCATATACCTACTACTTATATTTGTATCTGAGTTTTCGRTTTTTATGGTCTGAATTACATAAAATTATGGAAGCATTAGGGGCAAACTTAGCTTCCTATTGATGGAAAGATGAATCTAGGCAAAGATAAACCAGTGATAACATGTGCTTGAGTGCAAATACTTTATTGTCCGGTTAATGTATTAGATGTATCTGAGAGGACTTCCTTTATTTCTTTAACTTGATTAAGAATGTAAACTAGAATTTGGTAACTTCTTTGTTCAGTTGATGATTTAGATGAATCTAAGGGAAGGTAGAAGTATTTTAGTTATTGAGATGTGAATACGAATGTACTACTGTCCCATGGTTGAAATGTCTAATATGGTGAATAAAATGCATATAAATTCATTGGCCCATCTGAAGCCTCTTTATATGAATGTTATGAGTTTTGACAAGTTAATAGCTGGGCAAGTGAGTTACCAATTCCAAAATTCGAGAATAATACAATAAATGATTTATAATTTCAGATTTTGAGAATAATAATCAAATGATTTGTTAGTTCATCCGTATGGATAAGACACTGAATGGTTTAGATAGTAAATGTAATTTTTTTTTTATGGGAGATAGGTTCTTGATGAGAGTTATCCTTTGTATAATGTTTCATAATGTTCATTTGTGGAGTGTGGATTTAACTGCTTRCCATATGGTTGGAGAGACAAAGGGGATTTTAAGTGGAGATCAAAGCCGAAGAATAGTGACATTCCCCGATTTGATGCGAAACAGATGTTAAAGTTGCTTCATGGTAAAGGTTGCTTTTGTTGGAGATTCATTGACTTCAGTGGGAATCTATGATGTGTATGCTGATAACTGGTGTGGATAATAAGAAAAATGTATTTGAAGTGCGTAGACATAATACTACTAACACGATTAGGTGTTTGGGAGTTCAGTTCAGCACTTTYAATTTTAAAAYAAATTTCTATCATTTCGTGCTTCTAGTACATTTTGGTCCAACGCCAAAACGAGCTCCAAAAAGGGTCAAGTCAGCGCTAAAGCTTGATATGATGACGATATTCTTATCTTCAATTTGAGTCATTGGAGGACACCTTCAAAGCTTTTTCAGAGGGGTGACAGTCATGGGTATGGATTGTGATGGGGTTGGGGAAAGAAAATTACTTCAAAAGTTCCTATTTTGTGTAACACTCTCAGATTAAGAACTGTCCTAAGTCGAGAATATTACATCATTTCACTTGCAAATAATCAACTATCATTTAAAACTCAACATTTATTCAAAATGAAAATAGCAGAAGCTTCAAGAATTTAAACTATTTAAAAATATTTAATCATCTTATTACATAAAATAAGTTTGAAAAAAGTTTTCGGGTATCATAGCTCGACCATAGGCGACCTCCTTGCCCCATCTGATTACATATCATCTGAAATGAAACATAAGAAAAAGAAATGAGCTAAAAAGCCTAGTAAGTAACCTCAATGCATGAATGTATCAACCTATCTTACATGTTATGAAATGTTAAGATTTCGCCTTTTAAAYGAGAAACTTTCCAAACATTTCCTTTTCAAAATCTCGTTACAAAACATTTCTTTCAAAATTCATTTACAATAAAACATTTCATTTCCTTTCATTTGTGAGCTCACTAGAGTGTAATGCCTAGCCGCTAGGCTCTGTAGTGGGTCATAATTATTTGGAATTCGATTTCATTCCTACCGGTAGAACAGGAAAGCGGTTAACATTATTAAAAAAAAAGGTTTTCTTTCCATACTTTCACCTCCAAGGAGGTGAACATTCCATTCTTACCTACACTCTAAAGGGGTAGGGTCGGGTGCGCCGGTCCCCCATGCCCCATTTTCCATTCACATCTTTTGTGGCTAGGTTTACACTCCTTTCCAAAAACTTTAGCATTTTCAAAACTTTACATTTTCCTTTAAAATTTCATTTCCTAAAATATTCACCTTCTAAGTGTGTGAATAACTCATGCCAAATGTGATGTAGAATTCTAACTACATGCTCATGACATGAAATGCGTACAACCTTATATAACATAACATTCGACAATCAGTACAAGATATGAAACATGATAACATATCATTTAACATAAGAGTGATACAAGATATGAATGCATTAACATTCCATACAGTTACACATATCAACATATAATCTCATACACAACATGTTAGAGCAATTAAAAGAGTTCAATTACATTCATTTATAACGTTAATGAGATGGGAAGATTACTTACTCGGAGTCCTTTACGTTATGGGTTCTTACTTAAGTTGTGATTAAACTTCTTCAATCGTTCTCAACGCAAGGCCTCGAAATGACCTAGTTGTGATTACAAAAAGGAAGTTTACTTAGTTCGACCGTCCCAACTTAGATATTATGTATTTAATCCAAAAATGTCCTTATCAATTATAATTTCATATTCGGTTCTCATATTATCAAGTATCACATTTTTAATATTATAATTCAACTCCTTAGCTCAGGTATTAACCTAGTCTATATTCTCCCTCCTACTCATTTCAGGGCAAAATTATGTACAAGTCATAAATTAAATGTCAAGTGTTAACATTTTTACCTTTAAGTTCACGATATCCAAATGTCTTGGGAATGGTAATGGGTTCCCGGGTGTGCGCTCAAGCGATGCACACAAAGCCCTGTGCGTCTGGGCGTCGGTGCGCCTGGGCATCGGGAGCCTGGATGTCGATGTGCTTGAGCGTCGGGTGCTTGGGCGCCTAGCACTGGCACTGGGCGCTTGCTGGGCGCCTGGTGCTGTTGGGCACAAGGCGCCTGGTGCTGGCACAGGGCGCCTGGTGCTGTCTCTTGTTCTTGGCCAAACAACTCAGCTGACCGGCAATCTATTTCTGGTCAACTTTCGACGATTGTTTGACGGCAAGGGGAAACCGGCGAGCAGCAATTAGCCACGTGCGTTTGCGAAGGAGATGTGTGCAGCAGCTACTTGAATGCATGTTCGCTTCGAGCAGGAGACTCCCTTTCTGGTCGGCGTTAACCCTACAGATCTGGTAAATCTCTTCCTGACTGAGCGACGGCGAACCAACCTGAATAGGTAAATGGTCCAAGCGGAGGACGGCATGGACTATCGACGAGCCGCAGGTGAGCAACCGATGCATCAGCTACTCCGGCTTTGAAGCTTCGATCGGCTACGCGTGCAGATTTAATGGTGTTCAGACTGACGAGCAGCACAGGTTGCGCAAATCTTGGTCGAGCGAGTGGCTGGGCTGAAGCGGCGAGGCCCACAGATTTGGTGTCGAGATGACCAAATCGAACAACAAGAGAGGAAGAGAGAGCTAGCGACGAACGGATCTGGCAGCAGGGAAGTCCACCGTAGTCGTTCAGCGAGCAGCGGTGGTCTTGGCCTAGCCGAGTTGCGTCCGTTCGTGTCGCGAGTAGCTCTGAAATATAGTGCGGCGAGCGGCTTGTCGATCGCACGCTACGACGAGCGGCGGCCACTACAAGTGTCGGCAATGGTGGCGGCGAGAAGAGAAGTAGAAGAGGCGGGTAGGGTTTGGGCGGCAGCAGCGGCGGCATACGGGAGGAAGAAGATGAAGAGTTTCTTTAAGGTTTTTCTTTTTCTTTTCTTTTTCTTTCTTTTTATTTTCTTATGTATTTTCTTTTCTTTTCCTTTTTTTTAAACTTATATTTTGAGCCGTAACCTAAATCCATCGGGCCTTCCCATCCAAATCTAACTCAAAATTTATAAATTAAATATAACGGGTTTTCTTTCGGTAAAAAGCCCAACTTTCGACTAACAAATAAATAGGCCCACGAGTCGAGCCTTTAACCAAACGATAACTCTTATTCGACATGAACAATATTTTCGCCTATTAAACGGGCGATTTAAAAATATTAATCACATATAAAATGTCCAACCCTAGTTGGCACACAATTTCACAAGATCAAACAAAAATTTATAAAAGTAAAATCCCGAGTGTTACATTTTGTATTTTTGTTACATGCCTATTTCATTAGGAATCATATATACGAGCTTAGTGAGAGCAACAAGATGTTTGGATGTGATACAACAAGATCATTGTGATTTTCTTTTTAACCTGCTATTGCGGCTTAATGTTTGGAAGATCATTGGTTTTATCTTTAGATCTTCGTTGAGTGCTTTCCTCACCTCTTGTGTGATTCTATGTTGACTACAGGGGGAAGTTTATAAAAGGAGTTGTACAAGTTGAATGAGCTACAAATTCTACTAGGGAGAAGGTATACATTTCTCTGCCCTTCATTGCCTAACAATTTTGGATAGGAGAATAACTCACCTCATTGCTTAATGTTTGGAAGATTAATGATTTTGCTTCGTGATGGACCAAATGAGAAAGTATCACATTCAACCAATAAAGGAGTTATGTACTTTCAATTGTCAAAAATGGGATCCTTGTTATTGACTTATTTCAATTGTTGGTGAAGGCATTGGAAAAGCAAGAAATTTTCTTTTGGGAAAATTTTTCTCTGTTGTCTCTCTTCTTCCTCTTSCCCCTATTTAGACTTTTCCCTTTCTGCCTTTTTGTTTTCTTTTGTCTTCCTTTTCYAGCATCTTTTATAAATACTTCAGTTATTTGGCCATTTAAATCCTAGCTGAATGAATATAAAAGAAGCTAATGCATATAAGGGAAAATTTTACTAGAGGATTGTGTTTGATTATTTTTCCAACTTTCAGATAGCTTCCAATTATGGAGTTTCAATTGAAAAAYATTAACAAGAAGATGAATTAGGAATCTCCAAATGATCTCGTTAATCAATGTATGCTATAGTCTCTAATTCGATAATTAAATACCAACAAAAAAAAGGGTGATTCATGATTGCAATCTCCTTACCAAGTAGTCTTAAGATATGACTTATCATAAAGTAAATCTAACAATATTTATTTAAAATTTCACCTTTTTATAAACAATCAGCTCTAGTTATTTTTTATATTTGCAATCATGAGTGTAATAGTGCCCACGTAATTCCACTTACATATGATTAGAACCTTAGAACCTGAGCAGAGAAGGTAATATTACTTATTTTGATGAACACGTCCTTGCTATATTTACATTTTAGAATTACCTCAGCTTGCAATGAGGACAATTTGTTCATTTCTCTATGGAGGCAGTTGGAAAAAGAAGAGAGCTTGAAGCTTTAATACAATGGGCACAACTATTACGTAAGGTAAGCGAAAACTATATAAATACTAAAATTCTACCAGTTCTTTTAAATGCATTCAGCTTTAGGATATGTGAAAAGATTTTTATCACATATCCTAAATTGTTGTAATTGAATTTTATCTACAAATTCAAACTGTGGGACTAAATCATTAAGTAAATTTCACGTTTAGACGCAACGGTCCCAAAACTATGTTAAAATTCGTGGCAAAAGCTTTTCCAAAATAGAAAAGGAGTCATTGGTATCTTTTTTCCAACAGTCGAATGCCTATGCCTTCAAAACAGTGATTAAATTGTGGCAAAAGTTATGCCACATATTGGAATCGATTGGCAACAATTATGGTCACATAAGTAAAAGCCATTTTTTATAGTGAGTTCAGACAATTATGCATTTTCTTTATTAACTACTTCAAAATGTGAAATATATCCAAAAGGGGGTGAATTGTGTTTTAAAATTTTTTTTTACAAATGTAAAGTTTTCACTCTTTGAGTGAAAATATCAAACATTTGGTAAGTGTAATAAATATTAGGTGTATTTATGAGAAATAAACACAAGCAAATCAAAGAGAATCAATTACAGGAGACACAAGATTTAATTCAATTTCTCTTCAAATCTACATCCACTACCTAGGATCACACCCTTATGATTTTCAAATCCACTAACCAAAAGTCACAAATCACCCACAAATTAATTTTACACACAACAATTATTTAACTAAATCAAGGTTTACCTTTCAATAAAGGTTTTAAGTCCTAGACAACTTTGAAATATTTTTTCAAAAAGAGATGAAGCTTTGTTAAACATTTTTTTTTTTTTTGGGAAGCGAGGATAAGAAGAATAAAGATCTTAGATTATAGATTTTACTTAGAGTATTAACCATATGACTATGGCAATGACTCGAGCTACTATAATTTCACAAAGATTTGCTAATAGCGTCAATGTCCTTTCGGAATAGAATAATAAATGTAAGCTTTTGAAGATGTTCTCTCAATTCAATGACTTTGAATTACTAAGTTCCTCAAAATCTCCAAAAGTCTTATATACCCTTTTGTAACGGTCATAAAAAGAACTGTTTTGAACTGAAACCCATCTAATTCAGACATCTAGAACCAGAATAGGGAAGTGTTCGAATCAACGTCCGAATATCCACTAAAAGGATATTGGACTTAGTCTTAGGACGATTCGACATCCAAATTGTTTGTTCGAACTATCCTTCAGACATTTCATCATGAGGCATTCGGACGTCCGATGTCAAATATGACATCATCCAAGGCCTCATCGGAAGGTATTTGCCCTTGACATCAACCAGCTTTGGACAGCCAAGACAAGCATAAGTCCTGAGTCCAAACTAAGTTCAGACGCAGTGTTTGAGACCTTCGAACATCATAACGGAAGCTATGTTCTGTCTGAAATTTCCAAAAGGACTTTGGACTTATAATTTTTGTACTTAGGATGTTCRAAGTTGCTAGGTCCGAGTCAAAGTATATGTTAAATTAATTTCCAAAGAAACTTCTAAAGTCCTAAATACCATTGTAAGTAAAACACATATATTTTCCTATAAATAAATCAACTAAAACCATTTGAAAAATATTTTTATGCAATGATAAAAAAGCAATAGCATTGAAATCAAATCTAAATATAAGTACAACAATAGATAAGCAAAATTAACCTACATACTTACAGGAAAACTTATATAAACATCTAGATCTCTTCTTGTATAGTTGAACAACTTCAATTTGAGTCTACTGAGATCTTGAAGTCCTTTAGGCTTGAATTTATATTCCTACCAGTTCATATACAATATGAGTACAAATCATTATCAAAATATATAGTATAACTATACAATTATCAATATGAGGTTTATAAAATGTATGTTCAAAACATAAGAGGGGATGAATTAGGTTTAAATATTTTTTCTAGGAGTCTTCTTGAAAAGAAAATGACTTTTAAAAGACTTTCTATGAGATGATAGATTAAATGTCTAGACTGTGCAATATATGCATGCAATAAATGTAGCAGTGGATATGTAAAGTAAAATAAACGAGGAGATATTAAGCGAGAGAGAGAGAGAGAGAGAGA
>MEJB01000076.1:203033-265783 GCA_001752375.1 Rhazya stricta
GAGAGAGAGAGAGAGAGAGAGAAAGAGAAAGAGAGAGAAGGATATATAGTGATTCGAAATATTTCCTGGATTTACGTCCACTATGTAAGGTTACAACCTTAGGATTTCATACTCCACTATGTCATAGAAACTATTTTAAAGAGTTAAGAAAGAGCTCACCCACAATTGAATTTTACAACTCCATTGACCCTCCAATCAAGGATCACCCTTCTTCCCTAAGGATTTTGCRCAACCTTGACTATCAGTTACTCTTCTCAAAAACTACAAGGCTCACCCTCAAAAGTCTTTTACGTAACTCGTACAACCTTGATACTCATACACATAAGATTCACCCTCAAAAGAGCTTTTACGATATTCCTACACTTTATCTGTGAAGCTCTTCATGCTAAACCCTTGAAAATCTTTAGCTAAACATATTCTATCTAACAGAATATTTCAAGAGCCAAATCCACATCTTCACTATGAGCTTAAAGCTTCTGTAATCCTCACTATTAAAGAGTGAAATAGATATGGGTATTTATTTGTAAAAACTCTATGTGAGTCAAGGTTGTTGAGGACATAAAACTCTTTTAAGAGTAAACATTGTTTGTAAAAGCCAAAGTTGTGTAAAACTCTCTTATGGGTGAGTCTTGTAGCAGCAATGTGAATATTGAGGTTGTGCAGGATACATAAAATCTTTTGAGGTTGAGCCTTGATTGAAGTGTTGAAATCTATGTAACAAGCAAAACCTCCCTTTGTGTATTCACATATCGTTAAAAATTCAGAGTGAGTAATGGAGTTTGAAATCTTAAGATTGCGGTCTTAGGTAATGGATATAGATGTGGAAAAGGGATCAAACCACTATAAACCATTTATTCCTTTGTCCATTCATTATTCTTGTGTTGTTTATTTTGTTTTAAATTAATTGTACAAATACTTCACCTCTTTTTCATTGCAACTCTTTGCATATATTCAAAGAGAGTTGAAAAATAAATTGGTTGGTTTTAAATTTACGAAAAAGTTTCCATAACCTGATTAACCCTTGCCACCCCCTCCTCTTGGGCTCTTTCATTTTGAATGCGCTTGATGGGACCCTCACTATCGAATCTATAAATTGTAYGAAATTCTTAATAATCTAGATGATGGCGGGTTTGATCACAAAGTTATTAGCTTTCACTGTCAGCTTTTAATACAAGATTCAGCCCCGTCCACTAAATGAATTGCATAATCCCTAAGTGGCCTTAACCTCTTAGCTTGATGGTTATTTTCTATCTTGAGTGTCTCTACTTCCTCAATTCCTTCTACTATTTCCTTTACCTTCGTTCTTGCCTCTATCTCCTCGTCCTCCTTCCTTGTCGTGGTTTCCTTTTTGTTCTTCCTTTAGGTTTTCTCAATTTCAAGATGTATGGGTAATAATTTAATGGGATGAAAATGAGACATTCGCTAAATGAAATAAGAGAAGATTTGGAAGATAATAATAAACTATGTAAATTAAGAAAATAAATTCCTCGATAATCATGCAAAACTTGATACAAATTTAGACAAGTAGACTAGATTATGTTGCATAATACATATAAGATATTATTTTCACAGAGATTTTAATCCTAATTATCGCTCAATTTTTACTTTAGACCTTATCTAAGAAATCGATAATCAAGATGTGATGAGTTTAATCTACTTTAGCTAATAAGAAAATAATATAAAATCAAATGAGTGGATCAGTGAGACAAGGTTCTAAGACACATGATTTCTGTAATACCCCCAGATTAGGAACTATCCTAATCCTAGAATATTACTGACCTTACTCATAATCATATCAATAGTGTAGGAAAACAAAAGAAATCTGAACACTTGTCTAAAAAGGTTTATAAAAATTTCGGCAGAGTTTCCTTTGTAATTTCAACAACTACCACCTGTATACAATCAAACGGTTCTCAAACATTTTTAATACTCATAAACAGCACACATTTCAACCCAATAGACRTCCAAAATAATAAATATTGTATTCCAACCATCCATTACCAACGTAACATTTACCAAAACTGAAATATGCGAAACTTGAAAGAATTTAAAACACGATTAGTTAAACAAATAAAGAAATATCTTGAACAATACATAAAACCTCTCTAGACAACCATCTATCTTATTCAGTAAAATTTATTTGTATAATGCTTCGAGCTATCAGGACCTACCCACAAGCGACCTCCTCACAYAATTTAGCTACATCATCTGAAATGCAGAGTGAAGGAAATAAAATGAGCTACAAAGCTCAGTRAGCAAATCCCATGCATGAATGTATGTGAAATGCACGATATGTTATGAGTTATAAAAATTTCACTTCCTCAATAAAAGCTTTCTAAACATTTCCATTTCGTAAACTTTCTCACAAAAACTTTCCTTTCAAAATGTAAGAAATTTTCAAACATTTTYATTCCTTTAAAGTCGTGAGCTCACTTAGTGTAATCCTAGCCATTAAGCTTGCAATGGACCATTATTCTTTGGAACCCGATCACATTTCCTACTGGTAGAATCGCAATACGGTTAATATTACTTAACTTTTCCTTTCATCTTTTCACCTCCCAAGAGGTGAATCGTCATATTGTATCCACTATACTTGTGGTCTTAGTTATCTATTATTGGCTCATAGAGAAGGACTTTATGTCTTGAACYGAGTCTATTTGGAGGTCTAAACTCACAGCAGCAACTCCTAGAAAATATGCGTAGATCGTGAGCTATAGAACAGAGCATATAAATCATAGGTAACTAGAGCATGGCTGAACCACTATCTCAAGATTGATCCGCTGACTACCTGTTAACGTGTGAACGCCCCATTTCCCACTCACATCTTTCATGGCTAGGTTTATACTCCTTTCCAAAATCTTAACATTCCTGAACATAATTCATTTATAAAATTTTCATTCCCTTTCAAAATCTTATTTTCTTGAACCATTCGCATTCTAAATGTACAAATGGCTCATGCCAGGAAAATACTATAACTACATAAAACTGTATATAAACACCATTCAACATATGGCAGTATATATATATATATATATATATCAAATGAAATCATTCAATACATTCATAACACATTTCATACCACAAAAGAAAAAGTAGGCAGCAATGCACATTCAATTTACCTAGGAGAAACTTAAAACATCGATCATCTGCGTTAATGGGAATGTGAGAATTTATTTACATGGAGTCTTTTACGTTAAAATTCTTATTTAAATTGCAAAGTGAAATCCCACGACCGTTCTCAATGTCAATGCGCTCGAAAACGACCTAATTGTAATGACAAAAGAAAATTCATTTAATACGATTATCCAACTAAAATATTAAATGTTTAATCCATGAACGTCATTAGCCAATTTTTAATTCATACTTCATTCCCACATCACCAATCACATTCTTAAAGGTACAATTAAACTCCTTAGTTCGGGTATTAAACATAATCTATGTTCTCGCACAATTTCACTTTAGGACATAATTACATAAGTCATAAATTTTTAATATCAAATAATAACATATTCACTTTTAAATCAACAAATTCTAAGTGCCCGGTAGTGGCGTTGCGCCCCTGGCGTGCGCTCAGGCAGCGCGCGCGCAACAACCCAGTTTGCGTCAAGGCGCTTGGTCGGGGCGTCTGGACGCCTGGTCGCCGGGTGTCTAGATGCCTAGTCACTGGGCGTCTGGGCGCCTAGTCGCTGGGCTTTTGGGAGCCTGGTCACTGGGCGTCTGGGCATCTAGGCGCCTGGTCACTGGGCATTTGGATGCCTGGTCGCTGGGCGTCTGGACAATTGAGCTGCATGGTAGTAAGCAGCCGYGACGATGACAAGCGAGGAGAGAGAGAGAGCGGGAGAAGAAAGAGAGAGGAAGAGGATGGCGAGTGCAGCAGGGAGGGGTGGCAGTGGCAAGAATTTTCTGAGAGTGGGGCGGCAGCGGCTAGGGTTTTGGGGGGGGGAAAGGGTAGATGACTGATTTAGGGTTCTCTTCCTTTTTTTTTTTTTTTTTTTTTTTCACCCCAAACTTGGGCCCTAATAACTAATCCAGTCCATTAAATTAATTCTACGGACTTTCCTTTCGATAAAAATCTAGTTTCCAAATGGAAAATGAATAAGCCCAACAAGTCGAGCCTCTAACCAACCAAGGACCCTCATTCGATTAACACGATAATCTCATACTTATTAAACGTAAGACAAAATAATAACCACACAGAAAATTATCCAACCCTAGTTGGCACACATAATCATACGACTATATAAAATTTATAAAATGTACAAAAAGTAAAATCTCGGGTATTACAATTTCACCTATTGCAATCTATGTTATCTAATCGATTTTCCAAACTAGTGTATTGACTATTGACCAACAAACCCAAGTTTATGAATTATAATTATACTTTCTCCAGTTATAATCAACATATTTTTCTAACCATTCAAGATATCTTTATACTCAATTTAACCGAGAAAATTTAAACATTTCATCCCAGTTGCAAAAACTMATTGAACTTACCTCTATTCCACACCCAATTTATGATTTTGTTACTTTACTTAATTATTTATGTGTTATCTCTAATCATCATGAACAATGAATAATCAATTAAAGAATGACTAATCATTCAATTGAACATTTAAGAACAACAATAAATCTTCAATATAATTCCACACACCAATAATAGAAAAGTTTACGTAAAAAACATAGAAATATGATATATTACATTATAGTCTTAAAAAAGGAAATTTAGTTAAACATAATCGAAATATAACCCAAGTGAATTTAAAGATGAGAAGAAACATCACTTCTGATGACCTTAGAAAAAATCTTATATTTTGCTCCTATTTTTATTCATTTTACATTGATCTCTTAGTGTTTTAAGCACTAAATTGTGATATGTGTCTCCACTTTAGAAGTATTTAGGGATATCATGGTTAAGGGTTAGACAAGTCCAGAAAATAATTAATTATCACTAAAAGGGCTTGATCTCTAAGGAAGTTTTGCATATTGCTACAGCATCCATGCCTGTGAGGCAAAGCTGTGAAAAGTAAGGAACAAAGAAATGGTGCAAATCTTTGGCATTTAGTAAGAATCAAATTGAAAACAACATAAAGAAAGCTATCAAAGTTGACTTTAATTTGTTTGCAAGATTGCTAAAGCAGAAGAAAAATAGTGGGGACCTCCTTATCAAAATGGGCACTACCAGACGAATATTAGTTCAACCAGCAAGCKATTGTCAAAGGCTAAAAGTTATAATATTGCTAACTCAGCAATCTTTTGGGTATATAAAAGGATTGGTTGAATGCAAAAGCAAGAGAGGATAGTTCTGAGTTTAGAAGTTAGAATAGAAGATGGTTAGCTGAGGTTTTATTCGGTAAAAAAACCCTCACTTAGTTAAATTTACTCTGTATCAATCATAAATTAGGGAAGATAAGATGGAAGTCATCCTTGCTATTAGTTGTAATCTGTTAGTGTTTTAATCTACAAAACTTTAACTTCTTGTAAGTTACTAAAGGTTCCAAGTCAGTTCACATTCATCTCTCAATCTRTTTCTCAGAATTCTTGACTCTAATTAAAATAAGGCTTGACAAAAATGAATGTCAGAGGATACAAATTGATGTCAATGAGTAAAACCTTTTTAGATATAAAAAATGATCCATTAAGGGTTGAGGAAGCTGCGAGCTTATTTCATCTTTATATGAACGCAACAACAACCAGAAAATAGCTAAGTATTATTGCCCYAGATATATGGTTAGTGCTCTAAGTGAAATCTGCAACAGTATTACTTAAGGTTTAATGAACAACCTTCTTTGAGCCCTGAATAGCTCTTTGAGAAAGTATTCTAGTACTCGGTAGAGGTAAGAAAACTTATTCTGCTGAGGAAAGAGTATACACCAATGAGATATTGTAAGGAGGACTCCTATAGACATATGATTAAGTCATCTTACTTTCTTATAGTTGCATAATAGGTGGTTTAGTATGAGATATCACTCAAAATATCCGTCGGTGCTACAATATACAAACTGCTCTAACTTTTATTTTGTCGTCAGTAACTTAATATTTACTGCTTTCAGTCACTTTTTTATTTTTACTTACGTTATTTACTTTAGGTAATTACTCTAAACTGCCTTTAATTATTGGACACTGTTAAGRCTACATCACAACTATTTTTTTTACCAAAAGTTTAACATATCTTGCCTTTCATTAAACTATCCTAATGGGATCGACAGTCTATTCATTCTTACTCCATTTCAACCGCATATACTTGTAGTGTGCTAATTTAATCAAATTAGATTATATCCCAACAACTATACAATCAAAGTGTGATCCCTCTTATCTTCAATTCAATCGCCTTTTGTCCTTGCCAATTTTCTCCTCCTAAGGCTCCCAAATTTCCTTAACGTCCAATTATGAAGAATGATGTTTTAAGGAGCTAAAGATGTGTTTATATAACCTGCAACACCCTTGTTTCCATCCAAAACTGTCTAGATAACCTTAAACCTCCCAAAATCCTTAAAATTCGCATAAATTTCACGAATCAAGAAGAGAACAAATGCCTCGACCGGCTGAATTGGCTCCTGGTTTGACCAAATTAAATTGGGTCAGTGTCCTTTTGTTTGTTGTTTCTCAAAACTAAACGAAGTGGCATCAGTTTTAGGCTGAAATGGCACCTATTTGCCTCTAGAATCCATCTTCGAAACATTTCTTGCATCCAGGGCCGATTCAAGGCTAAGCCAGCGCTAGTTTGGCTCGACCCAACCTTGTTGGGCTGGTCTTCTAAGGTTTCTTAGGCTTTTTCTGGTTTGGTTCAATCTCAGGCTTATAATCATTATTTTGAAGGTTTATTTGCTTCACATGAGGTTCGTTATGATGCCATCATCTGTCCAATTTCATATGTTTTGTTGGATTTTATCTCGTTTTTGCTTGAATTCATCTCAACCCTTCCTACGAATCAAAAGGACGAATAAYGATATATATATCCCATAAACGACAAATATTAACATTGTATATACTTTTCAAACCTTAAAATATTGATAAAACTCACTTGGTGCCGAATCACTCTTTCTTTTGTCTGAAGTTGAGGGAATAGATTTCCCTAAATCCTTTCTAAGGAGACGCTCATGTTCTGTCTTGATGGGGATATCCGTTCCAAACATTGGTATCCTGAACAAGTATCTGACCTCCTCACCAGTGGGTTTTTCAGTGTTTGGATTAGGTGGCAGCCAGCTAGTGTTGTCGCTGACGACTTTTGGGGACCATCCATGGTCCATTTGGACTACGAGGATCATTGGTAGTACTTCAATATTCGGAAAACTAGACTTACAGTTCCGATAAACATCCCACAAATCTGAGCAATTAAAAAGAGGGTACAAAACCCTGCCTCAATCTAGGTATATTCATTATCTCAAACTTCACCTATTCATTTTTAGAGCTTCTCTATCTAAGATCCTCTCTCACTTGAACATTCCCGACAAACTCCTTATTGAGTATTATCATAAATCATTCTCTCAAGATAAAAAATGAGGCATATAACAAGGTTACTGCCAACGAATAATATACCAAGGTAAGGTGTCGAGGTTTTTTGAATCAAATGTGGCTAATCTAACTGTTAGATTATTTGTCTCACAATTTCACAACCCAAGTAGAGGACTTGGTTAACAGCAACTTCTCATCAACATTGGTAAACTCAAGAATTAAATAAAGATCCAAACAATGACAAGTCAAGAAGAACCTTGGTGCTTGGGTTAGTATTTTCCACTAGATGAAAAAATGTCACTGTTTCCAGTGACTAATAAGTTTGGAAATGCTATGCCACATCAAGGAGACAAGCAGCAGACATCAAGAAAATGGAAAGATAAATAACCCTAATTGTTTTAGTTATGAGAATCACAAGATTGTCCCTGCATATCAGAATCAAATAGAGAATTTTAACTTACAGGCTACCTATGTCAGCTCATCAGACTGTTTTCTTACTTTCCAAAACTCCTAGGGCTTCCCCCAAGTTCAATGTATTTCTCATGGTTCGCCTCCCAACTCCTCCATTGCCCTTCCTCATCATTGCCGCAAATTCTCCATAATCTATCTGTCCATCCTGCAAATGGAAATTGATTTCCCCTTATAAATACATGCAGGTAATATCTACAAGCGCTGCTGATAATGTACTCAAAATAGCTAAGAGAAGCCTAATTAGTGATATTTTCCAATTATAAGAGTTGACTTGACATAAAAATTACAGCAAAAAGCAAAAGAAATGGAAACTCACATTGTCTTGGTCAATTTCTTTGATCATCTCATCAAGATGAAGTTCACTTAAACCAAATTCCTTGCAGGCCTGTTGAAGCTCATCAATGGTGATGTAACCACTACCATCCTTGTCAAAGAATGAGAAGGCTGACACTAGATTCTCCTCTCTCTCCAGCTTGTTTAAGTGCACAGTAGCTGCAAGAAACTCACCATAATCTATTGTTCCACTGTTGTCAATATCAGCCTATCAAGCAACCCCAAATAGGATGCATTAGTGTGGTACAGGTTTATAGGGTTCAAGAAAATTTTACAGGTTTTCTGTATAAACAAATGTGTAAACCATATAGACATGAGAGAACCAAAAAGAATACATAAATGAACAAATGAAAACCAAAGGTTTCATAAAGAAAGTTCGTACTGCATCCATAAGATCCTTGATTTCAGACTCCATAAGTTCAGAACCTACTCGCCTTAAACCCTCCTTTAGTTCATCAAAAGTGATTGTTCCACTATTATCTGTATCTATCATTTTGAACAACTCCTTGAGACCACCAATTTCTTCCTCTGATAGCCTCTCAGCAATTACCTTTAAACAGGTTTCAGTGAAGGTTTCAGTGAAAATCATATAACGGGCAGATAGTTCACAAAATTATTTGCAATTCTACATATATGAAAGGAAAAATGGACATGGGATAACTGTAGTAGATTATAATAGAAAAAGACCAGCATTATGACCTTCTTATCATAATGTAAAGCATGAGAAAACATTGTCATAATGTAAAGCATGAGAAAACATTGGAAGTCATACAAGTAAACAGCAGTAAGATGACAACAGTTTCCTGCTAAGACATGATTTACACAGAAGAACGGTAAGGCAAATGCTGGGAAGATAAAAATGGATGTGCTTTGAAAAAAGTCCGTTCATTTCTCCCATTTGGGCTTACTATTTGTGTCTCTGCTTTGGATAATTGTTGAAGGCATATACAAACGGACTAAAAGGCGATTCTTCAGTAGCTTCTTACTCCATTTTTTAATAAAATTACGAAACTATAATGTTTTTTCAAGTCATTAATATTTCATTCCTGAGCCCGAAGTATCATCCACAAATGCGGATACATCACTTATATACACGTTCATGTTCATTTATATCTGTGTGTAAACTGCAAATTGCTTTTACGTTGGGCCTGCCTGTAGCTTAGGGTACATGGTATTCCCTTCTCCTAACTCTTCAAATACATCTTCTTTCAAGGAAATATTTTCTCCTAATTTCCAACTCAAGAGACTAAGGAAATAAACTAAGCAGCCAATCAGCTAATGAAGAAGCAAAGAGCGTTCATGAGGTAGGCTAGGAAAGATAATGTAACTGAGGTTCCTTTCAAAATCAAAGCTTTACTGGCACAATGGTTAAAATAGAATCTTTACTAATGACTTGTTGCAGGTAAGAAGGCCTAATAAGCTCTTAAGGCCAAATATGTGATTTAGTGCAATCTCTGTAAGGAAACTAAAAACCACCTCTCGTTCATTATCATAGTGCAGAAGTTTTGGGACAATTTATACAAATTTTCTATGACAAGTGGGTGCATCATAGTACAATGGTAGAGTTCACGCAAATAAAATTATGTGATTTTGACAAGAGCAAGAAAAAGAAAACCATACTATGGTAATGTGCCTAGTTTATTTGAGGGTATGGAAAATGAGGAATTAATAGAAATTTTATAGATCAGTAATCCTATCGAATTAGTTTGGGACAGAATTTTTCTTCCTTAACTTACGACATTTGCTTCTGGCGTTTACATAGACATTTTTCATTCAAAGATTTTCAAAGGGATCRGAAATCACCTCAAATGCAATTTCATTTTGCTGTCTTGAGGATTCCTCATCCTCCTTGTGCCTCTCCATTTCATTACTACATTCTTCTTTTATCCAGAAAGGAAATATTATATATATAAAACCGACAGGATTAGAGCATATACAACAGAGCATTTATTAACTTCAGATATGTGAGCAGGATTTCGACTTCAAATGCGAAATCTTGTCATTAGTAAAATCCTTGGACTTTGATTAAAGTAGGACTTTTAGGTTGTCCACTGAAGTGATGGTCAAGTTTTTAAAGTTTAAACTAGTGWATTATAGAAGAACCATTTAATGTTTTAAATTTCTCATACTTAATCTTTTTAACTCTGCCAAATAACAGCAAGACACTGAATAATGATGATAATATTTAGTACTTCATTGACCATAGAGTTATTCCAACTTAAACAGATCAAGATTAMAACTACTTCCGTGTAGTTCCAAGTAAGAGTTGCTTCATGTTTTCAAACATAAAACAAGTTAAATTTCCATCGACCACGAATTTATTCCAACTTAAATAGATCAAGATTACAACTGTTTTCATGTTTTTCCAAATAAGAGTTGCTTCATGTTTTGCACATAACACAATGGATCATCTCCCAAATCATCTTCTATATCAGCAAATAAGAGTTGCTTCATGTTAGTAACAAAGGCTAAATTCCTTCACAAAATATTATCTAGTAGYGAMTCCTAAGGCTGMTTTGTTTTGGATTTTGAGCCAAAAAATTTCTCTCCTTCTTTGAAGAATTCATTCGTTTTGTTTCTTCATTAAAAAAATCTTGCTTCAACAAAGAAAATTTTTCACCAAATCACCCTACAAAACAAAAAGCTAGAGTAAACGTTTCTTCAACCTTTTTGTTCCTTCTTCTGCATTCAAATTATTTTGTCAAGGCTAACCATTACCATCTTACTTGACCAATACATCGAAAATACTCAAGAAAGAAGCTTCACAAGATGAAAACAGTACTCGAGCAAGAAGAGTAGCAAGAAAAAAACAGTGGAGTAATGCTCAGGTATTGTTTGTTGACATGCTCAAGCAATGATAATCATACTTGAATAACTGATGAATCATGCTAGTCTTTTTTGATTTTTTATTTTTTTTATTTCAACAGTTGCTATTCTCTTCTGTTTTTGGTAACAAAATTCTCTTTTCTCATAAATTACAAATTCATCTGTCAAAAGACTTCCAATCCAAATCTGAATTCTTCAACGAAAATATCTTAATTTAAGAAACAAATTCAAATTTCAAAATTTTGAATATTCCTGTCTTCTTTCTTCAACAAAAAGCTAATCCAAGTAAACCCCAAAATTCTTCCAAAAATACACAAAAAAGCACTGATCTAAGGAAGTTAGTTCTTAAAGATTTTTTCAAATTTGAAAAGAAACCAATGAAGACATCACCATTCAAATCCAGTCTGAAAAACTAAGTAAACAGATGCAGATGTACATGTTTGCCATGATTATGAGGATGGAGTTGAAAGACAGAAGCTTGTTCAAAAGAAGTAACTAGAGGAACCTTGGAAGTAGAAATGGAAGTTATTGAGGTTATGGAGGCTGTTAGGAAATGTTTGGACATGAGCTACCACATCTTTGGTCTGCAGGGCATTCATATCACAGGCATCTTATGTTGGGAATGGGCATCCACAATTTTGGCCCTTATTTCTTAACTGGAAGTATCAATTTCCATAAGCAGATGATACTTGAAATCCACAATCCTGCTCGTTATCTCAGATACCTCTGCTTTTATTTTTTTGTTTTATAAAAGAAAATAAAAAAAAAGATAAATCCAAGCATAAAAAATATTTCTCGTTATATTTTCTTGAATGAGTCGAAACAAGTGAAGGTATTATTTTAACATTGCTGGGTTTCTCTCATCTGGATATGAGGTATCCAGTCCCTAATAACTGTCTCTGACATATCAACATGCCCACAGGTTCAGTCTCTTATTTCTATAAGTGCATAATTGAAAATAACAGATTTTCACACAGAATAAATTTCTCGGACATTTAAAACTTACACGCAAAGCCATCTTCTTAAGTTTGTTCATAGCAGAGAACTGCTTYAGCCGTGAGAGGACAGCAGAATCAAGAGGCTTATCAGGTGCCATTTTGTCATCAACAATCCAGGGATGGCCTGGAAAGAAAGAAAGTTGCTTCACAATTACTGTCATAAGAACCAAAGTATTTATTGCGACAAAAACACTACATGTTAAAATGTCCTATGCTCCATACTTGTCAAAGTGACTTGCACAGAAGAGAAAAGAAAAAAGGAATTGACTTACACAAAACTTCATGGGCTGTTAGCCTTTTCTTTGGATTTCTCTCCAGCATTTTTCGTATCAACTCCTTGGCACTATCCGAAATCCCAGGCCATGGTTCCGACTCAAAATCCAATTTTGCTTGTAATATCTCACGGAAGATCCCCATCTCAGTTTCTGCACTCAAAAGCAGTATAGAGACAGTGGAGGTACAGAGCATTACAAACAAAAGCCAGAATATTCTCAAAGGATATATGTTTTCCTCAACAAAGCAAGGCAGTTACCTGCCCAGAAAGGTGGAACACCACTAAGTAAAATATATAATATAACTCCAGCACTCCATACATCTGCTTCAGGTCCATAATGCTTACGCAAAACTTCTGGTGCAACATAATAAGGACTGCCAACTACATCACAGAAGGTTTCACCTAAAAGAATAATGGCAAACAAAGCAATGATGAATTCCAAAAAGTTTGAAATGAACAACCTAAGAATAAAGAACTGAACAATTAAGAAGACAGATATTGACCATGACAATGTGAAACAAAACATTCCAATCATCACATCAGCTATTCATCATTTTTTGTCAATTTGTTGCAAAAACCTACAATTGTCTTTTAAGGATAACTTGAGGGGGGAAAAAACGACGACTGAAGAAAGAGAATTCAATTATCAGATTAAGTAGCTGACAATCAAGTGTACCTATTCCCATTAATATAAATAATTCATCAGATCAATTGCTGAAATTTAAATAAATAAATAAAAATGAAGGAACATTTTAGTCTTGAAAATTTCAGGGCGTCATGTGCAGCCTTCAAAAGAGGGAAAGTTAATCTTATTCACAATTTAGCAACTAATATAACTGAGTACTTACCAGTACTTAAGCAAGCAATAGTTGCTTATCTACGAAGAACATTAATACATCAAAAAGATTGATGATAGTCACAAACTTAAACAACCATGCAAAAGGATCAGCATGTCATTACTATACATGAATTGCGATGTGTTTATTATATATTAGAAAGGAAGAATGCACCCAAAGACTCAAAAATCCATATTTACTGCTATTTGTTAGAAACAGCGACATCCACATGATARTAACAGCCATTCATCTGGAGAAATAATCAACATGATTGAAAAGAAAGAGTACAGGTAATGTACATCAGGTAGACATCCAGAAGTGACTCTGAATCTAAATTGTATCACTTGTCATTCTCCTTTGATCCAGGGGCAAAGCTGGCTTAGGCCCAGTGCGGGCTTTGGACCGCACTTGGCTTTTCAAAGAAAAAATTTAGTAGTTAGGTTTATAAGTAAAAGAAAGTGGAATGAGCAATGATCAATGTAGGCCTACACTAGGCTTTTCATAAAATGAAATGATTTTTTTTTTTTTTTTTTGGTTTCTAAATGGTTATGGAAAAAGTACTAAAAGATAATTTTGGCTTAGGTTCCTAACTCTTCCCATCCCTGACCTTATTTGCTTATTTTTAGCAACACTTATTTAGACGAAGCCGATTTTCCTATTGGTTATTTATATTTATTTATCAAAATTCTTTTTTTTTTAACAATTATTAGCAATCTTGTATCCTTTAGAGGCTTTTCAATGATTCAATTTCTATATATATCTTATTATTGAACGTTATAATGCACAATAACTAACAAGCTTTATAATTGAATTATTTACATGTTATGTTTCTAAAAGAAATTCCCCCACACTGAGAAAAATTCCTAGCTCCGCCACTGCTTTCATCTATCTTTTTATTCTTTATATTTTTGTTTTCCATGTTACAAAATCAACTTGAAACAATAAAAAAATACTCAGATAATAGGGTCCCCATTTGTGACAGCTAGAACTCTCCGCATGTAGGGAACTATAAGAAAATACCGACAAGCAAGATAGTCAGACCAGTAACTTCTTATCCAAACCAAGSATTTACCTAGCTGACACAGGTGGGTCCCATTAAAGGCACATTAGATGATTGGTGCCCGCCTCCCAGTAGGTGATTCCCTTCTCAAACTGCAAATGAATCTTCTAAAGGGGAGAGAAAGAAAATGGAGGAGCTCTTGGAGACCCTAGCTAAGAAGCTCCATCTGGATTGGTTTTTCCTTTTCTGTTTTGGTTTCGAAGTAATTCTAACTTTCAAAATTTCATCCAACTTCAAAACTAAATAGCAAAACTCAAATTACATATGCATTTTTTTTATTTTTTAAATCAGAGCGGAAATCACAAAAGATTTATCAACTTTATTTTAATTATTTAATTATTTAATTATTTTATGTAGTACGTGGGGCAGGGTCAGAATCCAAATACATTCTTTAATCTGATTCTTGAAACCACAACTAAACTCTGAATCCAAATCCAATCCCTATTTTTTCTTATTACTTGCATCCTTCTTCCTAATTTAAGCACTAGAAGTTCTTTTCTTAGCCATGTCTAGTCTTCATGTCTTGCAGGTCAGTTGGGCCTCTGACAGTGCAAGCAATCCTGTCAATTGCAGCTATACTCCTCTGCCAGTTGTCAACAAAAGCCACTTTTCTTTACACACCACAAGACTTGCGTATCACATATTATTTCCCCTTATTGTCGATAAGAACTCGTGCTTCAACAAGTATACCAAGAACTAAAATTTTCTCTTCTTTCTTAGGGGTCCTACATTAAATCCAAACAGCTGGCAATCCTTGACTACTAACTTTATCTTAACATGAACTTTCTGCTTTCACCATAAAAACAGGAAAAAGGTCATTCTGCAAAGAGATTGTAATCTTTGTGAAACCTTTCAGCTTCTCCTTTTCCTTCTTCATTCCTAACAGTTATCTCCTTTTTCTCATGTAGTAATAAAAGGATTATTGTTTTTCACAACCTCTCACAGCAACCATCACCACCAATTGCCTCTTTTTCTTTTCCCCCTCTCAAGAAAGAGGGAAAAAAATCCAGATACAATGAAGACATTGGGAGCTTTATGTTACCCGTCCAATTATTGTATCTCACATCAACGATAAAGGTCTTTAACAGCTTTTATATATCTAATGACTTGGATAGTCTTTCTCCTTTTTCCTTTTTTAATAAAGCCTATGATGCGTCTCAACCAAAAGGAACCAGAATAAACATCAACACTTGAGAGGATCCCTTCTTTCCCAGTGTAGCATTTTTATCAGAAAAAGGTAGAGTTATATGCTAACATATATTTGGAACTCACAAGCTGCTCAGTTATATAAAGATGACACTTGCARGGTCACTTTTCTGTTAATAAGTCGTCTAATTATATATAACTGCCTCTTTGCATGTTTTGCAACTATCAGACAATGTAATCCAGTTAACAAGAGATTCTTATGAGGCTTTGTTTCACAAGCATTTTTATTCAATTGGACGGTGCATAAGAGGCAAGAGAACCATACAGGTAAACTTGTTAGAGAGAAAGACCTTAAAGAGCTTTATGAGACTAGTTTAATATAGATCAACAGCTACTCTATGTTAGAAACATCACGGATATGTAGTGCCACATATTCTTTACATCTGATGTCCAAACAATTCTTCAGATAATCCAATCTTTAGTTTTCCTTTAAAAATTTTACTGGAAACTGCGCAGCATTATCTGTGGAAAAGAATAAACTATTTTGCTTACCACTAAATTATAGTGAATGCCTTTGAAAGGTCACTAAGTTACCTGCTGATTCAAAACGTACTGCTCAGGAATATTTTTTACAACTTGCTGAAGTCTCACTCATAGATCACAAACTAATTCCTCCAAGCATAAATAAACTACACTGTTTATTATACTTTTGCTTCAAAATTTCATTTTTTGCAGATATGTCGTGCTTTACATGCAATGGATGCTTATTTTTTAATAATCTGGAGAGGGGAGACACAAGAATTGAACTTGGTTAATAGATGCTACAGAAAGGTACTTGATCTTTTTGGCTTGCAATGACAGCTTTATTATATTCAAACCCACATTTCAAGAAAGAACTATCTATCAGAGGATGTATAATCCAATAAAACTAAAGCACACCATCAATCGTGACCACACATGTACATTTTGTACATAGATATCACTTGATAGAATTCAACTATCATAAATGGGGGAAAATTCAAGTTACTCGTTTACAAACTCACGGTTGATTATGCTACACCCTTGACACTATGTTTGGATAGTCGACCCTCTTTTGAGATTTAACCTACTAAGTTTTGGATTCAAAATTCTCGTTCGCCTATGTGATAACTTTCAACTGCATCCTTTCTTCACTTCTTAAACTAATAAAATGTAGAACAGGATCTGTGGCAAAACCAGAGTAAGGGATGCAAGCCACTTTAGCTGTTTAAATGGTACACAAGCATTCCTAATAGTTGCTGTGCCAATGATGCTAACAATTTAAAGAGAAAAACAAAATGTTATCAGGCTATAGATCAGAGGAAGAAATTCACATTTGACTAAAATGAAGAGCTAAAATAATCCAAAAGCTTCTAGCTACTTTCATGAAGACCACAGGAAAAAAAATTGTTCTAATAAATTTATCTTTTCTTTTGTTTTTTTTCAAGAGCRTTTTTACTATTCTTAGGAAATGTAGTGTGAACATATAGTTTCAGAAGAACATATACACATAGTAGAAGCACTGTATCAAGTAACTATATCTACTACAGAAACCACAAACTTCATTTTCAGTCAACTGCACATTAAAAATTGTAATGAAACTTTTTCTCCTACTATCTATTTGTACCATTTCTCGGGCTAGACAAATAAAGCCAGTCTTACAGTACCCTGTCTAATTTCCTGATGCTGCAGGTATAACATGCTAAATTGCAGACAAGATAAATGCTCAACAGAACTAGGCATTGTTTACAWACAAGCTTCTTAGTCACACAAAGAGGCAGACTAGATTTCAGTTCTACGAGAAAACCAGATTCCCAACCTAAGCATTTAACTTTGCCAACAAAGAACAAGATAAAACGCTTGAAACCCCTCACTTAGTACACCATACCCTGAATGTTTCCAAGTCATAAATAGAACAAAGGAACAGCTGGATGATAAATAAAATTACTGGAGCAACCCTACTAGGCTAATCAATTGCTTCAGTCAAAACCATAGTACAGACGCAATGCAGAAGACTAAAATAAACCAGTAATCGATAAAAAGAGGAGAAAGTCCCCTTTCAAAGACAATGGGCAAGGAGAAAAAGGAACATGTTAAACCAGTCGAATCCCCTTCAAATTTCAAAACCGAAAGAAACCCTTTCTATGAGTGAATATATTCACTTGAAACCCACCATATTACCGCAGTGCCCAAAAAAGTCGAAGAGACTGCATCAGAAGAAGAAACCAAAAAAACACCTAAACAAACATAGAGCACCCGGGAAGCAACTTTTTAAAATGTACCTGGCTTGTAGAAGACGGAGAGGCCAAAATCTGTAGCTTTAAGAGCAGCATCTTCCCCTGTGCTAGTGAACAAGAAATTCTCAGGTTTAAGGTCCCTATGCATGACTCCTAATGAATGGCATGCCTCGACGACCCCTACAATAGTCTTAATTAACTTTGCAGCCTCTCTTTCACTATAATGCCCTTTTTGTACAATCCTATCAAAGAGCTCTCCACCGGCACAGAGCTCCATCACTATATGCACATAAAGATAGTCCTCATACGTGCCCTTTATTCTGACTACATTTGGATGTTCAGACAAATGATGCATTATTTGAATCTCTCTCCAAACATCATCATAATCCTCTTTACAGATCAGTTTTTTCTTGGGTATAGACTTGCAAGCATAGTGTGTGCCGGTGGACTTTTCTGTACATAAATGGGTGGTTCCAAACTGACCCTGACCCAGCTTTTTGCCTATGAAGTAAAGGCTTTGCAGGGTTTGGGTTTTGTAAGGCAAGACCCAACTTGGCTTTGATGAGTTAGCTGGTGCAGCTACTGTGGTGGTGTTTGGTGGTTTCTTAGAGGTGGCTTCTGCTGATTTTGTGGATTCTGGTGGAGGGTCTGAAGACATGTCTACTTCGATCCTAGGTGGTGCTGGTGCTGGTGGTGGTAGTAGAAAAGCAAGAGGGGAAGAGGGCTGGGAGGAGGTGATCAATTTTCTGAATCTTGAATTGGAAGATGACAAAGAGTCATGTAGGGGACCACTGAGAGGGGGATGAGAATGGGAGAAAAAGTAAACAAAGAATTTTCTGTCTCTCTCTTTTCCATTTCCTTTTCCTTTTCTTTCCAAATCCTAGATTTCCTCTAATTTCCCCTCTTATTTTTTCCTTTTCTCTGTTTTTCTTTATTCTAATTTTGCATCTCCTAGACTTCCTCCAATTTCCCCTCTTACTTTTCTTAATGAAGAATTTGTTAACTCGATACCAATTAAAACTTTTTGATAGTATATAAGAAAACTAAATACTTTAAAAATTTTATCTTTTATTAATAAATTATATTACAACATTATGATTATTATAAAAAAAGAATAATTGATATGTTTAAATTCATCTCAATCTAAAAATWAAATATCAAAAAAAGATTTATAAGTGAATTTTTATTATTTTTTATCAAGGAAATTTCCATCTCTTTTTCTTGGCATTTGTAGAAAAGCTTTTTTTTTTTTTTTTTGTGGATGAGGTCATTTGACTATAAAATCCCTCGTCATAACAAGGTACTGTATTGAAGAGTTTTTTAAAATTTTCATGTTAAAATTCAAAAATTAAAAAATTAAAAAGAAAAAGGAAAGCATTGGACTTGGGAAGTGAAAATGCATATTTGTTAAGGAAAATGCTCTATGGCTCAATTTAATGGGCCTCGCATGAATTCGCTACTAAAAAATAAAATTGATGCTAACTCGACTAAATCTCTTAAATGAAAAGATAAAATGTCCTGCTTCAATTACTTTCAAAAAGATGCATAAAATCATTTTTATCATTTTATTTATGAAATCTAGCACCCTAGGCTCTTCCGTTCATGCCTTGGTGTGACTTATTCCAACATACATGCCGTTCAATAAGTGCTATAAAAAGCGATCAAAGAACTCATGCTCAAGTTTGTCCTAACTATCAACGGATCCAGTTGTGAGATTAGTGTACCAATTGAATGGTTTCCGTTGAGAGATCGAACAAATTACGTGATAAGATGATTGCTATTTGTGCTAGCATCATTGCAAGTCTCAACAAAATGTGCAACTTGCTACTSAGGATTTCCCTTTCCATCAAATTATTTAACTTTAGAAGGTTGATAGCCTATAAGCATCTTTAAGTTGTCAATCCTCATGGTGTAAGGCATATAATATGCGATAGAAGATTTATGAAGATTTAACACCCCCTTCATACTTGTCTTTTTTTGTGCCTATTATGAAATCCTTTAATTGGTCAATTGGGATCAACCCATCTGATGAGACTTTAATTGTTGGTGTTTCCTTCGAGGCTCTCTCTTCTTTCGTGGCTTTGGATTCAACTTTAACCTGAGCTTACTTTCCCAAAAGTTTAGTAAATCCGACAGATTTGAGGGCTCAGGATGCTTTTTAGTGGATTGGCTTGTTTCCCTAGTAGTGTCAAGTCGATTTAATGGTTGAGTCATTGTGAGATTTTGTTGTTGGGTGTGTTTTGCAAGACCTTCCACCAATTTTATCATATCTGGAATATGCTCTTCAACAGTTGAGATATCCTTGGGTTGGTGTACTCGAAGATCGGGTCATCTGGGAAGTACTCTTGCACATATTTTGCCTCGCTAGATGCCACCCTACCCATGTGATAGGTCCCACATAGGAAGTCGACATGGTTGAACTGGCAGCATCACCAGTTGTTGCAACTTTGGAAAGGGTAGCCTTCGTGATGCTGTTCTTGGGAGCCATTGATAGTACTCGATTTGATTTGCTTTGATTTAAAGAGAAGATGAACTATAGAGATTGTCCCACTAGGCATGCCCAAATTTGTTTAGACAAGTTCTCATTTGCAAAATTTGTAACAAAACAAGAAAATATGTAACAAAGTATAATCTTGTAAATTTGGTAAAAGTGTTTCAGTCTCCAAAATATTCTCAATTTAAGAGTTTGATCTATTGATTCTTCTTTTTTGGATTTGATATTCCGAGGGTTTCGCAACATGATCTCGGATTTGATGTGATTTGGGCGGATTGAAAGCTTGAGAGACTTGGAGAGAAAAGAAGTAAACATTTCTTCTAAGCTCTTTCCCATAGCGATTTTTTGACCTCTCCCTCTTCTATCTTGCCCTCTATATATAGACATGGCAAGAGAATTTGATTAGTCGAGGCCGCATCCAAGTTGATATGGCATCATTTGATTTGCCAGACCGCATCTCTAGTTTTCACTGGTTGAATCTCATCATCCTTGATACGTATTAGCACATCATTATTCGAGACATTTGAATTTAGCATGGTGGGTGGAAGTATTTTAATTTGATATTTTTTAAATAAATTATGAAAATTTAATTGGGTAAAGCTTTCATACTTACGGTGATTACTCATAATCAAAATTCAATGAATTAAAATCCTTAAAGATTCATTTATCTTGTTTGGATGGCAAATGAATGTAATTGTGAAGAGAATTTATATTTGTATCAAATGTCCAAATTAGCCTTATGATTATATATAATAATTTGAATAACAAAGAAGTGTTAGATTAAGCAATATTAAGCATAGATTTATTTCCATTAAGTAATAAATCTAACTATTTATTTTATATTAAATAAAATATTGTAGTTTCGCTAGACATGGAGGAAATTTTATATATAAAAAAAGAACTTTTTGAGAAAAAATATTTTTAATTTAAAATATTAGATGAATATAAAAATTAAAATCCTATCACATATAATTAATATCTTAATTTCAAACAAAAATGAAATTAAATCCTGAATTTGCTTATGATGCACTTATATATTTAGTTTAGAGGTATTTTGAATTTGCAGGGATTGCGTATTTGTTGCGGCTCCTTTTTGTTCTTGTTTTTTCATATTTACAAAATATTTATCTTATTGGCACAAATGCTTTTATTTGGTACCTAAATACTAATTAGAGATATATCAGGAAAAGAAAAAAGGGAAAAATAAAGAGGAATACTTATTGGGGCTTGATTTCTTTATGTTTCTCTTTATTCATTATTGTYGCAACATTGTTAAGATTTATAGTTTATTATATGTTAATTTAAGTGGAACAGAAGGATGATAGTAACAATTAGGGATTTATCCATGTTAAAGAAAAATATTTTGCCATGTTAAGTTGATTTATCCGATATGTTCGCTTTATAGAGAATAAATCTAAACAACTCGCAAGATGACTTAATTTTGGTTGCAATGGTTAGGAATGTATAGGAGCAAATGGTATTTCGGGGAACTTTTTAGAGGATTTTGGAAAAATGTTTAGTCGTCTAGGAGAAGAATGAGAGGAAGCGGAGGCAAAAGAAGGTTATTAAACTCTTTAAACTTATTATGTGTACTTTCATTTTAACATCCTAAGGAAAGTAATAAAATATTACTTTCTGTAGGTATTCTTTTTTTCGGAATTGTGTAGTCACTTTCCTTGATTTGAGGAATTTGATTGCTTTTCAAATATCAAAGTAATTCTTCAAATGTCGAAATTTAATAATGAGAAATTATACTACTTTTCCAATGTAGAATCGTTGACAATTAAGCAGGTCAAAAGTTCACCCACAAATGGATTTTATCCCACAACCCTTTTAACTCCTCAAGGTTTGCCTTTCAATCTTTCAATAAATGTTTTAAATCCTAGACAATATTGGAATTTTTTCTCAAAGATAGATGAAATTTTCTTACACTTTCTCTCTCTTTGAAGAAAATCTTGGGATTTGATTTCAAAATGATAAGCTTAAGATATTCTTTACACTTTTTGAAATAAAATAATCCAAGTAAGCTTTTCAAGATGCCTTCTCAAGTAATTTCTCTTTGAATCTCACAGTGAATTTTTTCAAAGAATCCCAAAGTCCTTTAAATACCTCCATAAGTAATATTTAAAAAAAAGAATTTTTTTCTTAGAAATCCGTCTAGTTTGGACGGAAGAACTAGAACAAGGATATTGATGCACAAAATCCTAACAAGTGCAGGTACTAGTGTCCAAAAGAGTATAGTGATTGAATCAAGTGTCAATCATACAAATATTTTAATCAAATACAAAAATTATCCAATTTCTCTAATTTAAACCTACCAATTATGAGTGACGTCTATCCAAAACTAATAATAAAGAAAAGMAATAGAAACTCTAATTATGAAATTAACAACTAAAGATTTCAAAGAAATTGATATGATAAAATGGRGTTGGTTAGGATATTGATCCGATTTATTATAGTAATAACCTAAATTGATCGCACATTTATTGGTATAATTTCCAAATGCTATATCTAATTGCTAACGATAGAACTCCCTAAGTTAGATTTTGCCCAATCTCTTGGCATAAATCCCATAATTTTGATTAATTAAAATCACATCTCTATGTGAATTAAATTAACCAAGAATGCATTAACAATTTATAGAATTTCATATTCTCACTAACCGCAGTCACCTGCTATTGGAAATGACAAATAGAAACTGATTCTATCTCTATTCAATTTAATACTACATGTTATCGTTGCCCAGTTCCTAACCAATTACTTCCCCTTTCAATCCTTTAGAATTGATTACTGGATTAATTTATAGGTAGCTAATTTATAAGTACGTTAAGAACATCGCAACGATAATTAACAAATAAGATAGTAGGGGAAATCATAAACAATAAAAACACAAGAAAAAAGTAAGTCATTACAAAGAAATAATCTTCATATAAACCATAACCAACAATAGAGAATTCAGCCTAAGAAGTTCATTGAATCAACCTTTGGAAACATTACGGTCATGATTACAATCAATGATAGAAAAGAAAGAATCAATTTAGCTAACAAATCCTTAAATATTTTGATTAAATTCAAGTCCTAACACTTTTGAGGGATCATTCCAAGTCTTTTACATGAAAAATATGCTAAAATATGAAATAGTGCTCAAATGTATTCTTTCTAGGGGTTAAAACACCCTTATATAGAGAAAACATAAAAAATCCTAATTTTAAGCAAACCAGGACCGTAAACTAACCAAACTGGTGACGGATTTCCGTCAGCAATAAAAAGTCAGCACCAAAAATAGCAATAAGTCGATATCCAGATTCTTCTGTTTTAAAAAAATATGGTACTGACCGGTCGAACTAGTTCTTCTTTAAATACGTCAAACTAGTGTCAATTTTGTGATACAATCGGCATCGAATTGCTTCTAAATTTTCTTCATTAAGAGTTAAATCAATCCGTACTACTAGAAAAATGACTATTACCAACCGACAATTACCAATTGATTGCATCCATTAGTAATTATCCGCAGATTATCAACAACTTACTGACAGACATGAAAATTGAAAAGATTATTATAATTTAAGGTAAAATTAACAATGAAAAGTGAATTAGTAGTTTGTTGGAAATGTTTACTACGAATATATGTACTTAATTACCAACAGACTACACTAGCAGTCACAAATTTCCGTTGGTACATATTTTTCAAAAGATTTTTGATATGTATATTAGGAATTTTTTCAATGACATACCAGCTAAATCTGTTGGCTAGTAGACATCTAGCTAGTATTAATAATCTATTTGTAATATTTTATTATTCATATTACCGACGACTATTATTTTGTTGGTAATTATATTTATGCTATTTTYCCTCCATATTCTCGTCAAAATACTAATAAATTACTAACCAATTGTATACTAATTGAGAATTTTGATTGATAATTGGTTGAAAATTTTCATAATCTTATCAATTTTCATGTCTGCTAGTAAGTTATTGATAATTTATGGACAATTACGGATCGAATCTATTGGTAATAACATGTTTGTAAAGTTATATTACCTATATTACCAATAGATATACCAACGGAATCTATTACCGGTGAATGTCATTTTATTGGTAACATATTGGTAATTATCTTCAGGCTATTTTGCCACTATATTCCCATGAAATAAACCAACAAATTACTAACTRAGGATTTGTTGAAAAATTTCATAATCTTTTCAATTTTCATGTCTTATGATAGCTTGTAGGTAATGTGAGGATAATTATCAATCAAATATGTATAATTTTTCACCACAAAAAAGAATCATGATAAAAAATTCTAGGTCAGTACACAATCCGGCTATAGTTTGACTTAGATATGATTAATTAAATCCAATAAGCCCATGTTGAAGTTGTTCATGTCCATTATCAAACCAATAATAAGGTTAAGAAGAAATGTAATCCAACAACTTGATAAAAAAGTTGGTTTGGTTAAATTTATGTAGACATTTCACATCTCATGTGATCATAATCCATTAAAAGAATAACAAATTGAGCCCAATTTTTTAAAAAGATAATGAATTAGTTTTGAAATTTTTAAAGATAATCATACCCAATCAAAATGAAAATTGTRGGGAGCTTACCACTTGTCTTTGGTCTTTTCTTATGCAAGGCTGACTCTTTTCTCAATCTCAAACTCTTCCTACTTTTCATTTTTCAATGAAATACGGAAAATTATAAATCAATAAAAAATTATTTGGACTACTTCCCGGATGATTGTCTATCTTTTCTTGTTAGAGGGTTTGACAGTTCTTATYGTTTGGACTGACACAATTTTTATTTATTATTTTTTTTTGCACATTCTCTTTGAGCTGTCCKATTCTAATATTTARTGGACTAACATTTTTAGTTTCTGTATGCAGTTGGATATAATTTTTAATTGTTATTGATATAAAAATTTATGTTCTATTTGGTATTTTATCTTTTAGGACCTTAGAACAATAAATTAAGTCTCATATACACTAGGTGATTTAGTATTTGATACATACTTTTATTTGAATTTTTTTTTTCTGGATTGAATTCCATATATTTAGAGATGCGATGTAGACATGAATAGCCCAAAGTAGTTATAAGTGGGAAAGAGATCTTGAGTTGCCAAGTATCCATATTAATGACATTGATGCACTCTACCAATCAAAACTGATCTAAAGAAAATAACTAATTAGCCGCTATGTAAAAGACTTGGAACATTGAACTCTTCCATGTATAGTGAGATGGACTAACGGTTGGCTGCTCGACAATATTCGTCTTTCACATCTACAATTACTTTCTTTTATATCATATATATTTGAATTGAACAAGAGAGAAGGAAAGGAAAAGAGGAAATCCAATTATAATCAATAAAATCTGAAAATAAGTTTATAGAATTAGTCCGTTATTCCTCTCGGACAAATCTCACTCATGTGAAATAAGTCAATTTGCCACTCATGTTAAATCACAGCAAATGATTTTGAATTTACTTTGTTTAACTTGGCTATATAAACTATTATACTTCGCAAAATATTTGCGCATAATATTCAATCAAGTCAAATAACCATTAATAAAAATTACAAAGAATAATAAAGACCTATTATTARTTGACTATTAAACACTTTTAGGACTTTATAATTATATAATTTAGTTTATCAAATTATATTTACTTATCAAATTAAAGAAATAAGTTTGTCAAGTTTATTTTAGCTTCATTCAATTACTGTTCTTATATTTTACTAATTTGCGTAAAATTATTACTTAATAATTCTAATAACAAATATGTTAAAAGAAAAAGACAACTTCTTTTTACCGGAAGCATTTTACATATCAAATTGAAGGAATTACTTTGTGTCATCTATTTAGCTTCATCAAATTACTGTCTTTACTTTTTGTTATTTTTTATTAATTTATATTAAATTATTATTTTAATATGTTACAAGAAACTTTTTTATTTAAAATAAAAACTATAAGCTTAGGAAAGAAGGAAAAATTATAAACAGTAACTTAAGCAAAAGTTATAAAGTCTTAGCAGCAAAATCAAAAAAGCAGAAGTAATCAAAAGAAAGATTTATTTTGAGGTTTGCAACACTTGGAGCGTTTCTTAAGCTATCTACGAAAAATTTGTAACCCCAGCGCCTTTCTTTTTACTCTTTAGCGCCCAAAATATTTTCAGTTCAAGCTCTTTCTTCACTCTTTTCATTTTCTCCTGTCAACCTCCGTTTTCCACTCTTCTCCAGCCCTCAAAATTTTCTTTTTTTCTGCAGTGCTTTGACTTGTAACCAAAGGTTGCAACATTCTCTGGCCCTCAACTCCCTCCTGAGAATACTTCCCTAAAATTTTGCTCTCTTCTACATGTGTAAGGGTTGCAAAAGAAGCCCACCTGATTTCTTAACAGAAACGGTCAGTCCTGAGTCATCAAAGTATCTGAATACCATCAAAGTTTGGATTTTATTCAAGGTTTGTGCTTAAATTCATTTTTCGGCTTTTTAAATTCTTGTATGTAGATGTTAATTTTATGATTTAAAGAATGCTTGAAAGACTTTCTTTTTATTTTAGTAAAGAATTTGATGTTTGGGGTTTTACTGCTGCTGACACAAACATACATGTAATTCTACTATTTTCTTGAGGATTTTTGTTGAATTATTTCTGACCACTGAGAAATATATGTCYTAGTTTATGTATATGAAAGTTGAAGTCCAATAATATATTAGACATACTGTATCGTCAAGGAGTTTGTTTACTTTGCTTGTGAATTTCTTGAAAAGCTTATTTTGCAAACATGTAGTTTTCTTCCTACTAAATTGAGTTTGTCCAGGCATATGACAATTGAGCCATTAAATCTGCTTCCTAGGATGGTATACATATGGGTGTCTGATCCTTATGAACTAACAGGAGAAGTACAACATGTAAATCCAGTGTGGGCCGTGGAAGGTTTGATCCTTTTGTTCCAGGAGGAATAGCCTCTCATCATATTGCAGCAGGGACATTGGGCATATTAGTGGGTCTATTCTATCTTAGTGTCCGCTACCACAACGTTTATACAAAGGATTGCGTATGGGAAATATTGAAATMATCCTTTCCAGTAGTATCACTGCTGTCTTTTTTGCAGCTTTTGTTGTTGCCAGAACCAAAGATATATATGAGTGTGATTTTTCAGCAATCGAACTCTATGTTTTTCCCTAATAATCATGAGGGTCAAGCCAATTCAAGAGATGGGCCAGGTATTTGGGATACCACTTTAATTTGAGGCTCAAAAGCTAAATTAACATAGTCCCTCCCTTATTATCATGGGTGTACTTCAATATTGAAAATTTTTAATTCTGGAATTTGGACTGAGGAGATATAAGGCTCATGATCTTTCTTTTATCCCATTACTACTGGAGCTTCTAATCAACTATGTGTGTTATTATTATGTATGCTATGAGATTTACAAACATATAGGGAATTCAGTCATGGTAGATTTCACCCCCCTGAAAGGTTAATGTTAGACATTTAGGATGCATCCATCATGATGAAATATATATTAAATGTTTAGATATGTGTGTATATAAATTGTGCTTGGACATAAATGAAAATTTTCTGCAAAAATGTTAGTTAAAAAGATATCAATTTATTATATTATGTGTCGTTGGTAAAGATGCATAGAACAATGGATGGAGAAATTAATTTATCTTGATGGATATTGAGACTTTACTTCAAGGAAGGGCAAGCAAAAAAAAAAAAAAAAAAAAAGCAAAAGTCTTGGCATACCCTGTATAGAGACTACTATTATCAGTGGATTGCCTACACAAGTTCCTATATGTTGCCATCTGTTACCAAATTCAATTTACTCTTCTTGGTTATTTAGGAAGAGATGTTCATTGCGTCACTTCTCATTTTGCCAGTAAATTAGTTTAGCATGATTAATGCATGTGTCCATTTAATAACAGAGTTAATATGTTAAGTTTTAGATGTTTCTTAATTGAATTATGCTTAAACTGTTAGGGTCAATTTTTGCTGACAGTGGTGTTTACATGAACATTTCGTCTGCAAAATAATGATACAAAATAAGGGAATATGTAATAAAGAATTAATCTTATAAATTTGATAAAAATGTGTTACAGTCTCTTGAATGTTCTCAAGTTAAGAGCTCAATCCGTTGATTATTCTCTTTGAAATTCTCCGAGGTCTTCGTAGCTTGATCTCGAGATTTGGAGAGAAATTTGGTGCTTGCTTCTCTCAATATGAATTTGTGAACTTCTTTCGCTTTTGCTTTGGCCTTTATTTATAGGTAAGTGCTGCATCCTTGATTTCTATTGCCTGAACCTCGTCATTATTGGCACATGTCAACTTTTCATTGGTCAAGATGTCAAATGCTTTTCGATTTTAATGGAAGCATTTAAAATTAACTCTTAGTTATTTAAATAAGTTACAGAAATTTAATTTAATTTAATAAAATTTCCATATCTATAAGTAAATTAGTAGTAAGAAACCAATGTCAGGGCAATTGCTCTGTTACATATCATGGAAAAAGAGAAGCAACTTCCTTTATTCTAACAATGACAAGTGTATGTCAATAGTTTCTGGGAGAGTTTTGACAGGGTAAAGCAAAATGTCAATAGTGGCTCCTTAGAATGACATTAACTTCACATTTAAGCTTAATCTTATCTTCATTTGACTTGTTGATAGAATTAGATTAGAAATGACACCATCACTGAAATTGGAACCATCACTGGTATGAGCTTAGTAGATTAGAGCAGGGTTTGATTTTGGCCATGCTGCTAGTCTCTCGGCATTTTTACCCATGGTTGAAAGCTCCATGACTACATTTTGGCCTTGGAAGGTATCCTACTTATTCTCCCTGCAAATGCAGCTCCTTTCTTTCTCCATTTGTCTTGGGAATTGGGAGTCCAGTGTTTTGTAGTTCTTTATGTTTATAACAATAGAATGAGTTTAGCAAATGTGGCTGGGATATTGGGTGTTTGGTATATAAGGTCAAGGTCATTTGTTTGTTGCATCATAACATGTCCAATCCTGATAAAGTTTATATCCTTTCTAGTTTATCTTTGTCAATATGGATTTCTTGAGGAATATGGAAACCTTTTTTATGATCTTACATTCTTGGAGATTATATCTAATTCACATAATTTAGCAATTGAGGTTAAATTATTTTGATTCTAGAGAAATCTCTCTGCTATGCWGACAATTTGAATCTTGAAAGTGTTTGTTACAAGTTGTGTGAGGACATCCTGTTATCCTATCTACTTTCAATTAACTATGTTTGAATTTTGAAGAGATGCAGGTTCTGTTGCAACTTATCCTAGTTCTTATTTCCTTTTAAATTGTTCTATATGGTATATACTAGGTTCGGGAATTGGCTGAAAAAGAATCGGAAGACGGTGTCTTTAAAATGATTCGAACACGTACTGCCTATTTTTGACAACCATTCTTATTGGCACAACGTACTGCTTTCTCTTGTCACAGCATCATGAGTAATTGCAGTGTCTTTACTTGGATATATGCATTATTTTTTGATTGTAGATTTCATTTATGTGCTTAGTGTGGTAAATATTGGAGCTACAACATTGGGTACTGAAGTAGCACCTGCAATATTTGGTGAAGCTGGTGTGAGTGCAGCAACTAGAGTGATGACGGTATGTGTGGAGTTTGCTGATGTGCTCAATTTTGCAGARCAACTTGGTCATGGAAAACATTTCTCATCTTTTTCTTTTTCATCTTTGGGAAGGATCTAAACTCAAAATTATGGGGATTATTTTGATAGTAGAAGTTGCCTTGTCTGTTAGAATTTTCTCCTATATTAGTCTTTGTTGTCCAGTACTTCTTTACTGACTAGTCCCTTTATGTGGTTTGGTTTGTGAGATAATCAGTAGTAAAACAAATTATTGCTTCTCAACCATTGCTAGGCTGCCGTGTTTCTCCTCAATGAAATTACACTGGAAAGTATAGTCATTCACAATGCAATAGAGGTTGCTAGGTTTGTGGTAAGTTAGACTTGCATCTTTCTTTGGTAGCAAGTCAAAGCCACTAAGGATTTCAGTTCAATTTTTTGCAATAAATACTATCGGTTCTCGTTGAGAGATAGTCCTTTCATATATCCTTGACTTGCTGTAATTGCAATGACTCTAGGTCAGGCCTGTGGCGTGGCTCTCCTTACATTGTATCCCATCGGAAGAGCTGTCAYATATCTATCAACAACATGTTGAAACTTCTTGGTTTGAAAGGAAGAAGGTATGGCTTATAGTTTATTCTTTATTTCCCTCAGAGCTTTATTATTTTGCATTGAATTATTTGGTTTAATATACAATCCTAATTGTCTTTTGACTAGATTATKCTTTTGTTTATAATGTATTAGTGAACCATATGTTACTGGGCATGAATTGAAGTTGATGTTGCRTGGAGCAAAGTTAAGTGGGGCAATTGAAAAGGAAGAACAGGTAACAGACTGGACTTTCTTGTTGCTTTCATGTGCTTATGATCCATGCTTTGAGGCCTATTATGAATTCAGATTCTTAAGCACATCACAGTTGCAATAAACTTAGCAATCTTACATCAAATCTATTTGGTGGGCTTTATACTGGGATGATAACTGTTACCTTGATCTTCTCATGTTATTTAGCTTCTCTTTGATGTTCTAATAGCACTTTCTTCTTAATATCTTTTGGGATTTGGAAAGTAAGAGCTTATAACTTAGATGCATACCGGTGATGATGTCATCTAATGACAAAGACAGGTTAGAGAAACTAGGCAAACCAGGACTTCAAACATTCTTCATAAACCTAAACTAAAGGACCCTTATGTGCACTGCAGAGCCAATAAATACTTATTAGGTAGATAATGACCTCAAGATTTGAACTACACTAGTGACTTCTTACCTCTTAGAAAGTGAACAACTTAAATTCAAGTTGATGATCACACTGAAGTAATTAGCTGAATCATAGAATTAGTTAATCTTTCAATCTCCATATACTATCTACTTCTTAGCACATAGTTTAAAACATTTAAAGGTTGGCACAGTTTGCTCCTTGTTGATCTAAAATAATTCCTAGACATGTAACTTTTGTTCGATTCACAAGTCTTAATAACCTATAGAAATTAAAGACAAACATGAGTTTGAATTTGACAACATTGATCAGAAAAAATCTTCGAAGAGCATCCATGCATGTGTTCTTTAATACTAAATGTTTCAGCATCTTTCCTTGCATGTGAAAGCTAATTTAATGCTCTTTTTTGTAGTCGCTATTCTCTAATTGTGTTATTATACAAGAAAAATAAGCTATTATATTTTACTTTTGAAAGCCCCTTCCGCCTCACTTTTTCATTTTTTTMTTTTTTTGTTGCTTGTATATTTAATTGAATTTTTGCTTATGTTCCTCCTTAGCAACCAAAAAATAGCTGTTGTTAACCATGTGCCTGAGTAATATAAGACTAAATTGAACCATTATCATAATAGATCCTGATTACAAATGTATGTTAAACAATTAACATAAAGGGTCTCCTTTACCTTATCTTGCTATTCCCTATTTCTTAGATTTCTTACCAGTTATTTTTCACCCAATTTTCATGTAATATAGAAAGGGGAGGGGCTGTTCCTTGAGTAAGAGATTCATAAGCTTCATTTTTAATATTAGCAGAGATGTATTGATAAACAAACTGTAAGTTGAGTAAGGAACCGTATTCCCTCTGACTTAATGTCAGTCATTGTTTGGCCCGCATTAATGCATAAACGCTGTTTCTTAATATTAGCATCCAAATAAATGGAATAAAAATCCTGCTACTTGCCAGATAGACAACATGCCTTTATGTGGTTCATTCATAAATATATATTTGGGAGATACAATAAAGGTAAACTGAAAGAATCCAGATAAGTGTACCTTGAAGGAGTATGTTTACCTTGAAAGAGAGCATGCCTTTCTTGAAAAGCTTGTTATGCAAACTGGTAGTTTTCTTCTTACTAAATTCAGTTTGCCTTTAACCGATTCGTTATAATGGACCTCAATTATCCTCTATCTATGTTCTTCTTGGTAATTTAGGCAGGGATATTCATTGTGTGACTTCTCATTTTTTCAATAAATTAGGTTAATATATATTAGCAATATTCATAATGAATTTCTTTGCCATATTCTTTTAATATATATATTAGCAATATTCGTAATGAATTTCTTTGCCATATTCTTTTCTCTAACCCTTTCAATTTTTGAAAATATATGCATAATTCCACAAGTTAGATCAGTAATATGTTTGTCTCCTTTCTCATCTTTCTTTGCTTTCTACTCTACTACCAAGAGGTATATAGCTGTTCATATTTAGCCTTTTATTTTGGTTATCCATTTTGGGCCTTTTTTTTTTTTTTTCTTTTTTAACTAATTTCTACTTGAGGAGTTGATTCTTGGCAGGAAGTTGGACATTTTGTAGCCGTTTTCCATAAAAGTTCGACTAGGCATTCCATATGTCATTCCTAATATTACTCTTGGGAGATTTGGAGCTACCACTCAGATATGCACTTTTGCTCAATTACTATATTAGGACCTAAAAGATATGAATTAAGATTCCTTTCCCTTTACAAAAATGTGCATTTTAATACTATCCCTTGGTACAATTTCATATAGCAGGATAGAATTCATTGACATGTGTTAATCATGGTCACATATATATATGTTTCTTGTTCTATGGATTAGGTGCGTATATATTATATATATGACATATCTGCTGGATTGGAACTTTCTCTTATACTTTGTGTGATGGATTTTATCAAGCTATTTTATATTTTTTTCCTTTCCTTTTTTTGCATTCCTTTGATTAGAAAATTTTCTCTTATACTTGGTTTTATTAGAGAAAATAATTTTATGTTGGAATCTTGCAAATTTGCCAGGACACAAAATCCATGAAATTGGTGTGTTTTTGTGTGATTGTGTTGTGTATTTGACAATAACTTTTTGCTTAGATGCATTCAAGTAGGCATTTCAGTGGACTTCTAGTCACATGCCTACCTTTCTGATAAATAGGTTTTACATAAACATTTAGCTATAACCAATAAAAGAAATATTATAGCAAGTTAATAGAACACTTACACCAAATATACATGAATGACAAAATAGCACAAGTCAAAATTCAAAATATAATCAATCTTATATCATTTCTTTATTCAGCTCATGTTAACAACTATTGGATATATATCACAAATTATTTTGAGTGATAATAGCTGTGTTTGCTTTAGCAGTTTCACAGATTGTTTGAGTGATTATCTTTTAAACCTTTAGTGCTACTACCGAAACTACAAATATGGGATTGGATTATCATTTGCTATAATGCCTATGATAAAAACTTATGGTTCTTTACTTCAAAAGAAGGCTCTTTAGGTTAGAATGAGCAAAGCTACTGTAKTTTTCACCTGCAAAGTTGTTGACAAGAAAATTTCCATAGCACTTGTCTTTTTGGTATCCGAAGTAGATGCTTCTTTTCATGTTTTCATTTTCCCTTAATAGAGAAGTATATAYTTCTTCTTTTCTTTGCCCATCACCATCAAGCTACTAGAATGAGCACAAAGAAGGATAGAGGCTTTATGAGGTCCACAATTGTATCAATTGTATTCTGGAGGATCCATCCTTGCGACACACACAAGAGAAATCTGGTAATCAAAATTTTACAACGTCATGTAAATATATTAACATCAGTAATTGTGCATGCTATTATTATTATCTAATATTTATTAACTTCAATTCATGATTAAAATTAATGTAGGAGGATGAGTACCAAAAAAAAAAAAAAAAGAAAAAATACTCAAGAGTATGATGATGTCTTCACAAACACAACAAATGCTGAAGAAGAGATTGGACTAGTGCTTGAATAGGGAGCAAAGAATTCTAGCAGGGGAAGAGGTGAAGCGGGGGCCACAACTTGTCTTCATTGATAAACTGTCCGAGCAAACCTATGTAAGTATGTCAAGATTCACTGAAACATATGTAATTTCTGTTTGGATTAATAGAACTGCTTATTAAGGGATGATTAAGGACTATATTAGTTTATAATAGTTTAAACTAAAGAAATTGAGGGGCATTCCCTTTCCTGTTCAGCTTATTTTTTTTCTATGGTATGGTAGTTTTTAGATCGGAGGGAGATTTCTGTATTTTGGTCTTTTATTAGCTCGTGGTATGTAGCTTTGCAGTCAAAGCAGTTAGCAAGCTCATTGTAGTTTTTAGAATCGATGCTTCTCTATCTTATTGTAACGACATATTTGAATGACTTGTTTTGAAAGTAAGCAAGCTATGTGTAAATGTTTTCTTTCGTTTATAACTGAAGTATTACTTTAATACATTGAGTGCATATTCTATTTATTCTTGAATGTCAGATAAACTGTTGCTTAGGGCTATGAGAGTTACTTTCATTTTCTGTATTTTTGTAAGGCAATTTGACTCTAGATTCTTTGATATTTCTAAATGTTGGATGCAAACAGGACTTCAAATTTTAATTAATTTATTAATACTTAAGTTCCATTAATCTATTCATATGACTGAATGAAAATTGTTTTGGAGCATTATTGCTACTCTGTAAATGACTCACTGAAAATCATTTTATTTGTTTCTCTTGTTTTTCTGGTGCTTTTTCCAGTGTATTTCCGAACTAACATGCTCTCACAGTTATTTTGGTTTTGACTTTTGTTYGGATATTTTGGTTGTGACTTTTAGTYGGAAAGGCCTCCCTTATATGGTGGTTATATGATCAATTCTTTGGTTATGACTTTTTGATAGATATTCTCAAAATTCATGTCTACAACTCCTTTTTAATTTCATCATACATGTGTGTTAATGTGAAGGTGTATGTGCCTTGTTTTTGTTTGTGTCATTATCAAGAAGAGCTGAGAAAGGAGATGGTGAGACTTACCATCGAGATCTCATAGGGCGAGCAGACTCCCTGGTGAACAAGATTGTTTGTTGGTTGCGAGTTGCCAGAAACTCAAAAAGGGAGAAAATTGTTCCTCCGCCTTATAGCATGGGATCTGTCAGTAATAGCTACCTACTGGCCTCTTCTTCATACAAGTTCTCTTCTTCAATATATTCACTAACACTTTCTTCGGCTTATGTTCAAACTGTTGAATTTAAACAAATGACTGATGAGGTGGTGCAAAAGGTGATTGACAACATGCATATTAAAGCAAAAAGTGCATTAACTAAGTCCATCAGTTTGCAGCATTTGATTGTATTTCATTTCTTTGTTTTTTTTTTTAATTTTATAAAATTTCATATGTTTATCAGTGTGTTAAAGAATGACAGTTGGAAGTCGGCCAAGCAATATTTATTCACAAGATAAAGGCTATTCTTGATAGATCAAATTAATATTAAAATTTTCAAGCAAAACAAAATGGTCTCTCTTATGTGCTATTTAATTAAACATGCAAATAAATCATGTATAAAGTTCAGCTGTTTTGAAGATTTTGGGTGATACAACAAGAGCAAATAAAGAAGAATACATTCTTCCACTGTCACCTAAAACTTAACATTGTGCTCAATGCTACTTAAATAAATACAAAGGTAAGGTGAAAGAGAATTTCCTGGAGCAAACGATTTTGGACATGGTAGGAAAATTAAGCCATTTTTGGCGTAATTCAATGGCTCTTCTTGAATTCGACTAGAGTTATGTAGTATCCTACAAAAAATAACAAAATAAAAATTAAAATAAAAGTGAAAGGGATTAGAGTTGAGGAAAAAATTTTGAATTACAAAATTTCTAGTGTCTTAYTGAAAAGTCAATCAAGAATACTAGAAATTCTTTAAATTCATGAAAAAAAAAATCAACACTAATCAACTAAGAAAAAAATAAGAAAAAAAAAATAATCAAAGGGATGGGAAGATATTTCTATTTTATAGTCTTTAGCTTAACTTCCTTTAAGTTCATCAAGAACTGTAGCATCCAGGGGTTTCCATTCCTCTTTTCCCAAAGTAACTTTGCAGCTTTATGTCCAAGCAGGGTGACTTCATCTTTCCTTGCAAGAACCTCAAACAAGAATTAGGAAATAAAAATCTTTCATAATCAATGGAGTCACAAGGTATAGTGATTTTGTCATGCAATGATTTAATCATTCCTTTAGGCTTCCTAAACTTCCATGTCTTTGCTTCTGGATCTAATGGAGGGTTTTCAACATTAGGGTTAGGTTTATGTCACTTTTCTTCAATTTCTGAAAATTTAGACACCCTAGTGTGTCCTACATGTTTAGCTTCAAGAAAATTTAGACACCCTATTGTATCCTACCCTTAATATTAGTTCACCTTTTCTACATTGATTGGAGTCTTTCCCTTGGCTAGAAATGATCTTCTTAATAATAAGGGCATTCTAATATCCTCCTTATATCCCTAACCTCCTTAATATTAGTTCACCATTTTCTACATTAATTGGAGTCTTTCCCGTGACTAGAAATGGTCTTCTTAATAATAAGGGCATACTAATATCCTCCTTATATCCCTAACCACGGGAAGGTAAATTTTGTCAACCTTAATCAAGACATCCTCCCCTACCCCCATGGGATATTTAATAGATCTATCAGCCAATTGAAGGTCATGTTTGTAGGCTTTGCATCTCCAACCCCCAAACGTCTAAAGATGGATAAAATCCCTAATTAATACTAGCCCTAGATTACATGCCACATTGTTAAAAAATAAATCACCAATATGACAAGGAATTATGAATTTTCAAGGATCTTGAAGCTTAAGTGACAATTTATTTTGTAACACAACAGAGCATTCCTCATTCAAGTTAATAGTTTCAAAGTCTTGTAATTTCTTTTATTAGATAAGATATCCTTTAAGAACTTGGCATAATTTGACATTTGAGATATTATAAATTCCTAAGTCTATTACTGAATAGCCATTTGTTATAGATTTTTGTAAATCTTGGGTACGTGTATAGTGTATTTATTGAGAATTCTAATTTATTTTACAACCGAGTCATAGGTCGGTTTTGCTATGGTAGGGCGAATCTGGACGTTAAGGGATTAATCAAAAGAAAACAAACTGTTTAAAGAAAACCCTAGCCTTACCTAATTAAAAATGTGCCCCTCATTTGAATTTGGTCAATGCATGAATGCTATTGCCACCTTGCATGCATGCAAGGAGCAGGCCATCCGCACTAAGCAATAGGAAATGTTCCTTTGACTAAGATATTCTTTTTAAACAATTACTAAATTCTTTTTACTCCTYGTTTTTTYCCTTCTCATGATACCGACCCCGGTTCTCCAATAGTTCTCACCTCTTAGACCTATCTTTGTCTCATGTGCACCCACTAAGCCATTTCTCTTTATTCTTGTCCTGCCTGCTACCACCTTTATATATATATATATAGTCTTTCTTTTCGCTCTTGCASTACAAGACTGATCTCTTTTCTCTCTCACTCTTATATCTTACTAATCACATTTTTTTTTTTTTTCCTCTCTCTCCCTCATGAGCTACTCTCTTCTGGTATTGTTTTCTCTGCCAGCTTCCATCTCATAAAACAGTATCAACTCGTAGCAAGAAGCTTCATCAAGCGGTAGGTTCATTTCTCTGTTTGGTAAGTCTCTTTTCCCCTTTAATCGGTATTCTCTTTTCAAATGTGTTCAGCACCTCTCCAACTGAGCAAACCCTCTTGAATTCTTGCTTGACTTGGACTGAAAATGTAACATCCTCAAATTAAGAACTGTCCTAAGGTGAAAATGTTACATCACTCCACTCGCAATTAATCAAACTATCCATTTAAACTCAACAATACCCAAAAGAGGGTAAAAATGTGTTTTAACAAATCCTCACTATCCCAATATTTATTCAAAACAAAAATCGCAAAAATCTCAAGAATTTAAACCATTTAAAAAAATAATTATCTTATTACATAAAATTGATTTGAAACATGTTCCAGGGTATCATAGCTGGTCCACAAGTGGCCTCCTCACCTCATCTGGCTACACATCATCTGAAATACAAAATAGAAAAAAAGGAATGAGCTAAAAAGCCCAGTAAGTAAATCTCATGCATGAATGCATAAACATGTCCTACATGTTATGAAATTATAAAATTTCGCCTTTAAATGAAAACTTTCCAAACATTCCCTTTTTGAAATCTCTTTATAAAACATTTCCTTCAAAATTTACTTACAGTAAAACATTCCATTTCCTTTCATTTGTGAGCTCACTAGAGTGTGAAGTTATAAAATTTCGCCTTTAAATGAAAACTTTCCAAACATTCCCTTTTTGAAATCTCTTTACAAAACATTTTCTTCAAAATTTACTTACATTAAAACATTCCATTTCCTTTCATTTGTGAGCTCACTAGAGTGTAACGCCTAGCTACTAAGCTCTGCAGTGGGCCATCTTATTTGGAACCCATTCCATTCCTACCAGTAGAATCATAAAACGGTTAAAATTACATTTCTTTTCCTTTCATACTTTCACCTCCAAGGAGGTGAACATTACATTCTTCCCTACCCTCCAAGAGAGTAGGGTCGGGAGCACCGATCCCCCTTGCCCCATTTCCCACTCACATCTTTCGTGGCTAGGTTTACACTCCTTTCCGAAAACTTTAACATTTTCAGAACTTTAACATTTTCCTTCAAAATTTCATTTCTTAAACCATTCACTTTCTAAATGTGTGAATGGCTTATGTCAGAAGTGATGTAAAATCCCTAACTATATGCTCATGACATGAAATGCATACAACCTATATAACATATCATTCGACAAAAAATATAAGATATGAAACARTATATAACATATCATTCGACATAAAAGTAATACAGGATATGAACACATGTAACATTCCACATAATTTACACACCTCAACATACAATCCCAGACGCAATATATTAGACCAACTAAAAGAGTTCAATTACATTCATTCATAACATTAATGAGATGTGAGGATTTACTTATCCGGAGTACTTAAATCATGATGTGAACTCCTTCAACCGTTCTCAATGTAAGGCCTCGAAATGACCTAATTGTGATTAAAAAAAGAAAGTCTACTTAGTTCGATCGTCCCAACTTAGATATTATGTGTTTAATCCAAGAATGTCCTTTATTAATTTATAAATCCATATTATCGAATATCAAATTTTAAGGGTACAATTCGACTCCTTATCGAATATCTGATAGCAGATCTGGTCACGGCTCCGAGAGTCGAGCACTGGCGCTGCGTGCTGCTAGCGGCATCCCTCGAGCATCGGCGTGGAAGGGACGGTACTGGTAGAGATCTTCTGTGCGATGAGCGACCTGCCGATCGCACACAGYGACGAGCGGCGGCCAGAAGAGAAGAAGAATGGGGCGGCAGGTAGGGTTTGGGCGGAGGCGGCGGCAGGAGGAAGAAGATAAAGGGTTTCTAGGGTTTCTCTTTTTCTTTTCTTTTTCTTTTTCCTTCTTTTTATTTTCTTATATATTTTCTTTTCTTTTCTTTTTTTATTTATATCTTGGGCCGTAAYCCAAACCCATTGGGCCTTCCCATCCAAATTTAACCCAAAATTCGTAAATTTAATATAATGGGCTTCCTTTTGATAAAAAGCCCAACTTCCGACTAACAAATAAATAGGCCCACGAGTCGAGCCTTTAACCAAACAATAACTCTTATTCGACATGGACAATATTTTCGCACCTATTAAATGTGTGATTTAAAAATATTAATTACATATAAAATGTCTAACCCTAGTTAGCACACAATTTCACGAGATCAAAYAAAAATTCATAAAAGTAAAATYCGGGGTGTTACACTTTCAATTGCCTTGAGGCATAAGCAATCACCTTACCATGTTGCATTAAGACACAACCCAAACCCTTCATTGAGGCATCACTATAAATCACAAACCCTTCGCAACCTTGTGGAATTGTTAAGACCAGAGCGGATGTCAGTCGTCTCTTCAACTTTTCAAAACTACGCTCACAATCTGCATTCCATAGAAATTTTGTGTTCTTCTTGGTCAACTGGGTCATAGGAGAGGCAATTTTGCAAAATCCTTCCACAAATCTCTGGTAGTAACCAGYTAACCCAAGGAAGCTATGAACCTCACCAACATTGGTAGGTGCCGGCCATCGTCGAACCGCCTTAACCTTACTTGTGTCCACCGCAATGCCTTCCTTGGACACAATATGTCCTAGAAATGGAACACTATCAAGCCAGAACTCACACTTCTTAACTTTGCAAAGAGTTTCTCGACTCTAAGTACATGGAGTACCTTCCTTAAATGCTCTTCATGCTCTTCCTTGGATCAAGAGTACACTAATATGTTGTTGATGAAGACTATGACGAATTGGTCCAAATACTCCTTAAAGATTCGATTCATCAAATCCATAAATGCAGCAGGTGCATTGGTCAACTCGAATTGCAACGCCAAAAATTCATAGTACCCATACCGAGTTCGAAATGTGGTCTTAGGAATGTCCTCATTTCAAGCCCTCAATTGATAGTAGCTAGACCTCAGGTTAATCTTGGAAAAATATCCCGCCCTTGGAGTTGATCACATAGATCATCGATCCTTGGTAACGGGYATCTATTCYTTATCGTCAGCTTGTTCAACTCTCTGTAGTCTATGCATAACCTTATCAATCCATCCTTCTTCTTCACAAATAGTATAGGTGCACCCCATCGCGAGAAACTAGGTCGGATGAAACCCTTATCCATGAGGTCCTACAATTGCTYCTTCAACTCTTTAAGTTTTGYAGGAGCCATTTGATAGAGTGCCCTAGAGATTGGTGCCATTCCAGGCATCAAATCAATGGCAAAGTCGATCTCCCTTACCGGTGGTAAACCTTGAAGGTCATCCGAAAGCACATCCACAAATTCTCGAGCAACCAAAATTTGTTCGAGCTCTGTTTCAAGAATCTCCCCTAATGAAGCTAAGTAGCCGGTGCAACTCTTCTTCATCATCTGACGGGCCTTCATAGCGGATATAATCAGGATGGACGGTTTCACCCTTGAACCGACAAAACAGAACTGTAGCTCGCCAGGCAGACCAAACAAAACCTTTATCTTGCGGCAGTCAATTGTGGCATGATGCTTTGATAGCCAATTCATGCCCAAAATGACATCAAACTCCTGGATGTCCAACACTACGAGTTTTGCTATCAGCTCGTTCCCATCCAGTGCTATTGTACAATTCTTCAACACGTACTCCAAATTCATGACTTCTCGAGCAGGTGTGGACACACCAAGCAGTGTATCGATACATGTACACGAGGTTCGAAGTCTCTCRCGAAAGCAGGGTGGACAAAGGAGTGGGTAGCTCCCGAATCAAATTGTATACTGGCAGGTGTATTACACATAGATAAAGTGCATACATAATAGGTAATCTTAAACTCATGCAATCATTCATAATAATTGAATTAACAAAATTTTAAAGCTATAGGTACCTGACATTACGATCGATGCTTCATTGGCCTCCTTCCTCATCATGGTAAAGACGTGTGCCTGAGCAGCTGGCTTTGCCAYTCTATAGTCCTTGGCCAGGTGTCCGGGCTTTCCATAGTTGAAGCATACTCCACCACTTCCACCAGGACATTCCCTAACAAAATGTCTTGGCTTCCCACACCTGTAGCACACTCCCTTGCCGAAGAGGCACTCACCCATATGTTCCTTGCCACATTTGGAGCAAACTTTCTTTTGCTGTTTGCCTTGCTGATTTCTTTGCCTACTCCCTTGATCGTACCTCATCTTCTGACTACCCTTAGGATTTCCACCTCTAAATCTATGATTCGTGGGTGGACTCCTAAACTCCTACCAAGAGAGATTTATTAACAACCTCTCGGTACGAAAAAAGCTCAAATGGGATCATTGCCAGCTTAATCTGAGGCCTTAGCCCCTCTTCAAATTGCCTTGCTCTTCTTTCCTCCAAAGCAACCAAATCAGGAGCAAATTTGGCTAATCGTGCGAACTCAACTTCATACTCACCAACAGATTGGCTCCCCTACTCTAGCCTCACAAATTTGCGCTCCTTCTACTGTCGTAGGGTCTTGGGAAAATATTTATCGTTGAAGGTCTCGATAAACATTTTCCAAGTGAAGAGAATAGTATCCCTCTCATGCTGGCACTGAACCATCAGCCACCAGTTATACGCCTTTCCTTGGAGCATGTACGCAGCGAAATCGACATTCTCTTCGCTTGAGCATCGCATGACAGAGAAGGTTTTCTGTATCTCTGTCAACTAGTTCTCCGCTTCCACGGGATCAATGGTACCCAAGAATTGTGGTGGGGCAAGCCTCTTAAACTCTGAGATCTTCCTGCATTCCCGTGTTTCGCTCCTCCTTGACTGGCTAGCCTATCTAAAGGCAATTATTGCCTTTATAAAGGCTTCCATGGTCATTGGAGTCCCTTGTGCGGCACGGGTACTACCTGCCCCGTCGTCCTGGGGTTGCACCGCCTCATCTTGGGCTTGAGAATGCGTAGTACGAACCATTACTAATCGAAAAAATTTATCGTGTAAGAACTTATACACGGACATACGCATGATTATAAAATTGAACATTACACTTTTCCCCAAATTCAAAGMAAAATCAAGGCATACCACAACACTTAACATTCAACTTATTCAAGACTTTAAATCAAAATAGAAATTTAACACTTAATATTCAACTCATTCGAGAATTTAAATCAAAATACAAACTTACTAGATGGTCTAGGAAGGGAAGCTTGTGGCATGGCTTAATACCCGTATACTTTTCAGAAATTTATAAGTCTTTTTTCTTATCAAGTCTACAGAATCATTTTTAAAATCCTAAGCTCTGATACGATAACTATAACATCTCCAGATTAGGAACTGTCCTAAGTCGAGCATGTTATATTACTTCGCTCGCAATTAATCAAGCTATCCATTTAAACTCAACAATACCCAAAAGAGTGTAAAAATGTGTTTTAATAAATCCTCACTATCCCAATATTTATTCAAAACAAAGATTGCRGAAACCTCAAGAATTTAAACCATTTAAAAAAATAATTATCTTATTACATAAAATTGATTTGAAACATGTTTCYAGGTATCATAACTCACCCACAAGCGACCTCCTCGCCCCATCTGGCTACATATCATCTGAAATACAAAATAGAAGAAAAGAAATGAGCTAAAAAACCTAGTAAGTAAACCTCATGCATGAATGCATAAACATGTCCCACATGTCATAAAGTTATAAAATTTTGCCTTTAAATGAAAACTTTCCAAACATTCCCTTTTTGAAATCTCTTTACAAAACCTTTCCTTCAAAGTTTACTTACAGTAAAACATTCTATTTCCTTTCATTCGTGAGCTCACTAGAGTGTAACACCTAGCCACTAAGCTTTGCAGTGGGCCATCTTATTTGGAACCCGATTCCATTCCTACTGGTAGAATCGCAAAGCAGTTAAAATTACATTTCTTTTCCTTTCATACTTTCACCTCCAAGGAGGTGAACATTATATTTTTCCCTACTCTCCAAGAGGGGAGGTTGGGGTGCGCCGGTCCCCCTCGCCCTATTTCCCACCCACTTCTTTCGTGGCTAGGTTTACACTCCTTTTCGAAAACTTTAACATTTTCCTTCAAAATTCTATTTCCTAAACCATTCACTTTCTAAATGTGTGAATGGCTCATGTTAGAAGTGATGTAAAATCCTTAACTACATGCCCATGACATGAAATGCATACAACTGTATGTAACGTATCATTCGACATAAAAGTAATACAGGATATGAACACATGTAACATTCCATATAATTTACACACCTCAACATACAATCCCAGACGCAATATATTAGACCAACTAAAAGAGTTCAATTACATTCATTCATAACATTAATGAGATGTGAGGATTTACTCATCCAGAGTCCTTTACGTTAATGGGTTCCTACTTAAATCTTGATGTGAATTCCTTCAACCGTTCTCACCGTAAGGCCTCGAAATGACCTAATTGTGATTAAAGAAAGAAAGTCTACTTAGTTCGATCGTCTCAACTTAGATATTATGTGTTTAATCCAAGAATGTCCTTTATTAATTTATAAATCCATATTATCGAATATCAAATTTTTTAGGGTACAACTCGACTCCTTAGTTCGGGTATAAACCTAAACTATTTTCTCCCACTAATTCACTTCAAGGCATAATTATGTACAAGTCATAAATTTCAATGTCAAGTGTTAATGTTTTCACCTTTAAGTTCACGATATCCAAGCGTTGCAGGAGTGGTATTGGATTCTAGGGCGTGCACTTAAGCGGCGCGCACAATAGTGTCTGGGCGCCTGGTGCTTGCTGGGCGCCTTATGCTTGGCGCTGGCGCTAAGCACTGCTGGGTGCTACACCAGGTGCTGCTCCTTGACGCACGACCAGAGCACCTGCAGCGCTAGGCACTGCTTGGCGCTGTACTGATTGTTGCTCCTTATCCACGCAGCAACAGAACTATGGTCCATAGTGAGTCACGATCTCGGCCACAACCGGTGGATTCGCAGCGGTAATGTTTGGCAATGCAAGCGGTCAAGACAGAGAGCAAAGTGATGGCCAGCGGCAGGAGATCTGGCTTCAGTCGAAGAGGAAAAACTATTAAGCATAGATGGAGAAGAAGATGGTGACGGCAGATCTGACCAATGGTGTCGCGTAGATCTGGTCAAGCAGAGAAGGAGAGAGAATGACGACGGCAGATCTGGCTAGTGTCTGAGTTGCAAAGTTCCGGTCATGCCGAAAAGAAGAAGAAGAAGATGGCTTACCGGATTTGGAGGCGGACCGCTTCGTCATGAGCGTGTATGGATTTGGTAAACGTGGATCCTCCTGGCCGAACGTCCGCGAGCTAGCTGAGTGGCATATAGCGACCAATGACTGACGCTGTGAACAYAGAGCTGCYGTAAGAAGAGACAACAACGTCTCTAGATCAAGGCTTCGGATTGAGCAGCGGTGGTAGATCGATGGCGCGATGGGAAATCGCTACAACCAAATCCTGTTAAGTTACCATTGATTAGATCATGATCGGTTGCAGCGTCAGYAGAGGAACACAGAGAAGAGAGAAGAAGGAGCAAGGAAAAGCCACGACAAGCGGCGTCGGGTCAGGCAGAGGGAAATGGTAGCAGCGGCGGTGGCGGGTTATAGAGAGAAGAAGATGAAGGCTTTTCGTTAGTTTTTCTTTTTTTCTTTTCTTTTCTTTTCTTTCTTTTTTATTTTTTATATATTTTCTTCTCTTTTTTTTTAATTTTATGTTTTGCCCGCAACCCAAACCCTTCAGGCCTTCCCAACCAAATCTAACCCAAAATCCTTAAATTAAATGTAATGGGCTTCCTTTCGATGAAAAGTCCAACTCCTGACTAAGAAATAAATAGGCCCACGAGTCGAGCTTTTAACCAACCAATGACTCTTATTCGACGTGGATAATATTTCGTACTTATTAAACGTGTGATTTTAAGATATTAATCACATATAAAATTTTCAACCCCAGTTGACACACAATGTCACGTAAAATCAAACAAAATTAATAAAGAAAAAATTTCGGGTATTACAGGAAATCTCCTTCTTCTTCTCATTTCTTGAGGTGTATATACCCGAACGTACGATTAGCCTACAGTAGGAACACTCGGGTCTCCATTCTTGCAGTCGTCATTGCCTTCGACTTAATTCTCCAAGTAAAGTTTCCTACCTTTTTGGAAGTCTGGAACTCATGAGTTTTATAGTCTATGAGTGCTTACTGTGATGTATAGTAAGAGTTGTTGCATAAGAATTCTTGGTTATGAAACCGAATATGTTGTTGTCATTGGGAAATTGTAAATGATGTCTTATGAATGTTTGAGCATGACTAATGGACTGTTTACATGGCCGTTGTGATATTAGTTTACCTAAATAAATTGATGTGTATGTGGGTAGATTAGCTTTGAAGTTGGATGCTTGAATTATGGTTTGCTACCTTGTTGGTCTCTATTCCAAATTAGAGGAAGTCATGCTAGAATTGATGTCAAATGGATTGGGAATTAAATGGAATAAAGCTTTGGCCAAGTGCTGGCCTTTTTTATAAAATAAATTCCAGTATTATGTGAGTGACCAATTACAAATAATGGACTAGGCTGATTCCTAATTAAGCTAGAAATTAATTGTCTCCCCTTGTGCTTGTGAGTTTGAATATTGTCATGTTTTGTCTACCCCTTGTTCTCTTATTTTCAGGTCTCGCTTTCCTTTAAAGGTTTCTTACCTTGGCACTGAAATTCTGGAAATGACTACCCTACGATAGGATAGTGAAATATGGTATCTTAGTATTGAGATTAGGATTATATGTTCTAAGGTTTTAATGCCAAGGGAAGAACCTTATATTAATTGCTTGATATTGGGAATTAATTTCCTTGCCATTAAGCTACATCCTAGGCAAAGAAAGTTACTGATTTTTATAATACATTTGTTCAGGATTGGAGACAGTTGTGTGAAGGTGATAATGGTTATATAGGACTGAAGTTAAAATCAATGCATTGTAGAAACCTATTAACATTTTGAGACTACTTATGTTGGTAACCCTCTGCTTTGAGGATTTATGGGGACTAATCGTGGAACCAATGGTGGAATAAACTTGATGAGTGAATATCCCAGTTTCTTATGGGACTGAACTTGCACAATAAAGAGACAACTTTAATTTTTTGTGCAAAATGATAAGTTTGGGGAAAGCTTGTGGAGAAATGAAAGAAATATTAAAGAGCACTACTTTGCTGCCTTTAAGTAACTGAGTAATTGGGAACCTTCATCACCAATGTCAATTTTTGCATAAGAAGGTGAAATAGAGGCTTGAGTATGCTCCATCATTATGCAAAAGTTTATGGCGGCAATCTTGAACTGTGACTCTAGTAGAGTAACCTGGACCTTCATCACCAATGTCGATTTTCGCATCAAAAGTCTAGAATGACAAGGAAGGGTGGTAGTGAAAAAAGTAAAAAAGTAATTGATCAAGCAGCACTCACACCTCAAGAATGCTCAAGACACGTGTAGACTTATGATATCTAAAATATTGCAGCAAAGTGAACAACGTGGAAGCTAATTCACATCTAAGGAAATCTAGTTGAGGCAAAGATTCTTAAGGTTATAAGGGGATAGATTGCTATCGCATGTTTTTCTATTGCTCGAGGATGAGCAATCCTTTACATTTGGGAGTGGGGATAAGTGTTTAATGTGCACATTTTTTGTATCACATTTCTAGTAAGCCTACCCAACTTTAGTCTTGAAATTCATTGATTATTTGTAGGCTATTTGTGCATAAATGCACATTATCCTTTATAGTATATGAGTGATATGATTTTGACATAATTGTGGAGTTTAGAAGCTAAATTATRTTTAAGTTTTGCAGGAATTTGAATTGCTCAAAATAGAGAAAAAGGCTAAGGAAATATGATCGAGGACATATTGTAGCATAACCTACAACAACACTTTGCTACATCATCATTGACAAGATAAGCAGCTTACTTAGCAGCTATGTGACTTGCAGCAAGTGGCAGCCGCAATTTTGCTAAGTATAGGCAGTGTTTGCAGGCCAAAAAGAGGCTAGAATGGCATAAAGGCATTGTGGAAACTTGGAGTATAAGAAAAGGAATTCGGCCATTCTTGGAAGCTTAAGGGTTACCATAATTCTTTCACTTCTAAATCTTTTTGTGGAGGCTGAAAGAAAAGAGAAGGAGCTAACTCATGGTCAAAGAAGCCATTGGAGGCCCATCAAYAGTTGGTGATAGAGCCATTGATTGGAAAAAGTCGAAGGATAGAAGCTTGAAGCTGGCCTATGAAGCAGATGCTGCAGCATTAAAAAGGATTGCATATAGAGTGCAAAGCTGCTTTAAAGAAGCTTATGAACTTATCTTTATATTCCTATTATGTTTATACTGACTCGAAATTTATTTTGATCTTTTTAATGAACAAAATGAGTTGTGCAAATTTATATTTTGATATTTTAAGCATGAGGTAAATATATTTTTAGTTATGATTTATTGGCGAACTTAGTGATAATGGTATGCTAATTAAATTGTGCATGCTTAAGCTTATTTTCAGTTTACATAAGGGGACATAATCTGTATTTCAATATTTATCTTAGCTAGACTTAAGATCAGTGATTATACTGCTTGAACTAATGGAAAGACTTGGGTAATGTGAGTGGATTTGTATGGTTGATGACAAAGCATTCATACATGTCCTCCTTAACATTTTAGGTTTTGCAATTGATTCTGGTTCTTATTATGAGCATATTGCATAGATTAGTATCCCTCTTGAATCTAGAGCCATAACTCCGAATTATTATGGCTGATTCCATTGCTTGGGGAAGTCGAGGAGTACATTGAGTATTCCAAGTAGTGTAACTTCCTTTTAAGGGACCTTAGAGGAAGGAACTCGAACAAAGCTGATACAACTGAGATCCTAACCCTTTGGGGATGGGATACATGGGCTTATGCACCAAATAACGTTATTTACATAGGTTTCAGGATTTGCTGTGATAAAGGAGTCCCATGTAAGGAGCCAAGGACTTAATACCTGAGTGTAGATATTGTCAACAGAGCAATTAGGGACCAAAATGCATAGAAAGCTGAGGCTCTAACCATTTGGCAGACTTACTCCCATTTGTTATAGCATACCTATCACCATTCTTCCAGCATAAATACAACAATGTATGCATGTTTTCACAACATCTTTGCTGTGTTGTGAATAATGTTGTAGCATGCATCACTATAGGTTATTAACATCAAACATAAGGGATCCCTAAATCCCTTACGAAAATCTATCATCTAGTTATTTTTCCTTTTGTTTACTTTACTTACTTTTAATGTTGATCTATTTTATTTCATTGTAGTTACTTTTATTTGGTAGTTAGATTACCAACCATCAATTATTGTGTCATTGTTTGTTACTATCATAGCTTTGCTATAGCATCTAGTCGTCGTGAGTTCGCCGTTCTCTGATCACTATATTATTTGTTGACTGCATACTTCCACGAGTGTAGTGAACTCATAATTATAACATATGACACGTCACGATAACCAGCACCTACAAATTTGAATTTCTTGACCAATGAAGTATCGACCCATGTCAAACATGACAAGCTTCAACCAATTGAAATTAGAGAAGTGGCTTGGCAAATCTAACGGTGCCACATCCCTCACGAATGAGGTCTTGATGAATCCAAATGTTCTAATTATCTTTCATAATGTCTAAAACATAGAGATAATGATCTACAACATTCAAATTTAACCTGTCCTCATCTTGATATGCATATAAATAGGGCAAAGMTTAAGAGGAAAGGTTAGAAGATCACAAAATGGAAGAGCTTTAAAGAAAGATTGACTTAATTTCTATGTAAGTATCTCCAACTTTCAATCCGACCAATCTATCRTCAAATCTGAGATCAAGCTGCAAAGCTGTTGAAATCAAATCCAAAGAGAATAATCAATGGATCCCATTCTCAAATTGAGAACATTTTGGAGATTGTAATTACTTTGACCAAAATTTTGTACATTATCATTTCTTACATATATTCTTGTTTTGTCATAACATTTTGTAGATGAGGAATTTGTGTGTATCTTCTTGTTTGTGAACTTTGGATTTTTCTAGCAATTGTATTTTGAAACTCTAATGGAATTATAGTCTCTGCAGATCAGATCATGTACTTTTCTGCAATAGATTTACATGTTAGTAGATATTTCCCTCTTGTATATCATGGTTAGGTTAGTAAGATATTTGGCGAAAGGCATAAACCAATAAAAATGTCATCTCGCCACACTGTCAGCANAAAAAAATACCGGTTTAAAGAGTCATTTGGATTGGTGAATTGTGAAGTTAAAAGTCATGATTTAAAAAAATTCTAAATTATCGATTAAGAAAGAAATTATAATTGAATATTAAAGTGTTGCATTCAATTTTAATTAAATTATTAGTATATTGATAATTGGTTATCAAACAGCAATAGTCGACTATCAATATATAATAATTGATTATTGATTTTCTTCATTATTCACATATTATTTATTTTTTATTTTTTAATTTAGAAAGTTTTGCAACACTTGAAAGTGCATCCTCCACCCAAATGGCACCAGCTTAAATTATAAAATTAAAAAGGGAAAATCATGGAAGAGGCAAAACATCATACTTTTGCCCCTTTATATAAAAATTAATGCTACAATAATGAATTTATTCCCAATTGCATCCAAAAACTCAGAAGAGCAAAACTTGCTAAAAATTCACAAAACAAGAAATTGCTTCTCCTCCTTTTAAGGGAGAGATGACTTTTCCCATTATAATTTATATACTCTTTTAAAAAATCCGAAGTTTTCTCTCTTTCTTCATTGCAATTTCATGAATTATTTTGATGGATAAGATTTTGAACAAGGTCAGTTCATATTGGATTGGCCAGAGAGTCAACATGGAGATCAACTCTGTCGGCGATGACATCATCATAAGCCTCTGCCTTTTATGGAATTCTTCATCCTTGATCTGCATTTCTGCATGTCTGTGTGATATTTAACTCAATTTGGGTTTTCTTTTAATTTTTTTCCAAGATTTAGTATTGGAATTGTTTTCACCATTAATTATTTGAGCTGTAATTGATATTATTTAAGGTTAAGATTATGATCTTGGCTATTCTTGTGACGACCAGCCTAGCCTAGGTGCCGCTAAGGCTATACAGGTGTTGCCTATCTCTTGACTGCCAATACAATTAACATTCAAAGCATCTAAAACTATAAACAGAATATGAACGTCTAATTAAATACATAATGTTACAACATTAAAACTCCCAAATATAAAGAATTAAACTTCACGGTACAATCCCCAAAATATGAGAGTACAACTCTCAAAATGACATTATAGACACTCTAACCATTACAAATAATTAGAAATCTCCAGGCATAACAAAATTTATATATGACGCAACTCTTCTAAATCTGAAGTCGCCTGACCTCTTTAAGTGTCTGCACTTGTCACTAAAACATGTGGAAATACAGTGAGTTAGGCTCAGTCAATCCTGTGCATGTGTGATAGTGTACAATTTTAATAGAAATCACTATGAAAATCATGGAACTTTAGTTTGAGTAAGAAAAGATCAATTTATTGTTTATAAATAAATAACCCTGTAGGAAATAAAATAAATTTGTAAATGTGAAACATCTCAATTCTGGAAACCAAAATAAACATGTCAAATTTAACAAAATAGTCCATGTGTAGTAGTATGGAGTCAAGAAAATCAAATCTTAACTGTAAGAGATATACTTGACGAGGTGAAAATTATCGACATTATCTCTCCAGGTACGCATGCAATTTTCAACTGAACCTTATGACAATAACTATCAGCTAGCTAGCATGTCCATAGGATTCAGTTGCCCCCAAGTTAAACCTTCTAACCAAAAGTACGAGCATCCAACATCTACCATAGGTTCTATAGGATGCAAATATTCGCCCCATATGGTCTTGGCTTGCCATATATATGATCCACCGATTTTGACCATTTGACAACTCCGGAACTGTCATCTAGGCGACTGATATTGTAGATAACACCCTTATTTTGACTCATATTTTTGTCCAATTTTAACTGGTTCCTTATGAATTTATGATATTAACCTTGATTTGTGACCTCAATTCTGATATCTCTGTGTTATTCGAAAATGCTACAACATTTAGAATTCCTAGAAACAGGTTTGAGGTGAATATTCTAATAAAGCATTACAAATCTCTTACTGTTAGTGAGGAATCTTGGTGAAAATGACGGAAAGAAGATGGTCTATGTTGACTTCCGAACTTTACCCAAAATGGCCAGACAAGGGAAAAGTATTGAGGATCACATTACCCAAAATAGATATTATAATGCGAATGTCTACTGAATCTGCGCTGACCTGTCAGAGAGGAATGTCATAGCAATTTCCAGCTTAGTTGCATTTTGGGCTGTATATAAGGAACAAAACTTCAAGAAGAAGTCAGTTACTCTTAGTTTTTAGAAGTTAGTTCTTGGATTATAGTTAAATTTCTCTTTGACAGAAGGAACCATCTTAGTTTGTTTACATTTTAGTTGTAATTAGAGTTAAGAAAAGGGATGAGAGTCACCTATCTTTTAGTGTAACTCATCTTTAGTTCTATTCAAGAGTTTTCTTACATTTTAATGCAAGTAGATCAAGGTTTTGTCAAGGCAATAATGATTCTTTGTGAGTTATGAATCTTTTCATCTAGGAAAGCTGTGCTTTCATCAACCCATTCAAGGTGGAAAGTTTGACAAGCTAGAAGGTTGTAAGCCCAACTTACCCAGTTTCAGAACTCAATATTACCAAAGAAAGTAGCTGAACTCATTGTTATTAAATAAAGTAGCTAAGTATCATAACCATGAATGTATAGTGTATGTGCTAAGTACAACCCACAAAACAGTTGCCAAGGGTTAAGGAATAATAATATTTAAACCTTCAGGGACTTGTTGCTACAACATTCTAGTACCTTTGTTGGGATAAGGATATTTAACTCACTATAAACGATCTTACAACATTACAGAATTACTGGAAGTATTAGCATCGAAATGTGGTCTAGTCTCCCTACATGTCCTACATTTGCACTATGATTAGTTTCATATAAGATATTACATGTAATTGATAGTCTGTGCTACAACATTCAAAATTGGCTCTAACTTCTAACTTTTGCTACTAACTTTTACAGCTTTCTGTCTTGCTTTTATTCACATTTACTTTTGTTATTTTACATTTATTTACTCACTTTTAGTCATTTATTTTCTAGTCATCCCCATTAACTAACCCCTCTATTGCTACAACATTTTTATCACTTTTATACGAAACTTACACAAATTTTCCTTTCGTTCAACTAGCCTCATGGGGTCGACATCCTATTCACTCTTACTACTTTTGGGCCGCATATATTTGCACTTGTGCTAGTTTAATTGCAATAGATTAGACCCAACAAGTTTTTGGCACAAAATGAAGCTAAATTGTGTAAACCTTCATGCTTTTCACATTTGTTAATCTTTTGCAGCTACCGTTTGCTACCGGGAATGTTAGTTTGTGAGAACTAGAGCAAAACCAAATTACAAATTACTGAAGCATCTGTCTTTGAAAAGGACCCTGAGAAAATCATCAAAAAAGGAAGAAAAAAGTTAAGGATGGAAGCACAACAAGCAAATGGAGCAAGCAACAATAACCTACCTCAGGTTAATGATGCAACATTTCTAGATGATAGAAATCATGTTGTAAGAGAATATGCTGTACCAGTTCTGCATGATCTGAATCTTAGCATTGTGAGACCTGAAATTCAAGCTCAAAAGTTTGAACTGAAACCAGTCATGCTTCAAATGCTATAGATGGTTGGACAATTTAGTGGAATGGCCACCGAAGACCCTTATCTGCATTTAAAATCCATGTAAGTGAGTCACTCGTTCCAACTTCAAGGTATCTCAAAAAAAAAAAAAAGCACTAAGAATGAAATTATTTCCTTTTTCATTGAGAGATAGAGCAAGGGGATGGTTAAACTCTTTACCTTCAAATTTTGTAACATCAAGGACCGACTTGGCAAAGAAATATTTGATGAAGTACTTCCTACCAACAAAGAATGCAAAGCTGAGAAATAAGATCACCTCATTCCAGTAATATGGTGATGAAATCTTGTATGGAGAATGGGAAAGATTCAAGGAACTACTCAGAAAGTGCCCACACCATGGCATCCATTAGTGGATTCAAACAGAGACCTTTTACAACAAGCTCAATGCTCAAATGGAAATAGTGGTTGATGTTTCAGCAAATAAAGTGTTGCTATCAAATCATACAATGAAACATTCAATATACTGGAGACAATAGCAAGCAACAACTATTAGTAGACAACAACTAGAATGGCAACAACAAAAAGAGTCCCAGGAATACTGGAAGTTGATGCTGTGAGGACACTCTCAGCAGAAGTAGCATCTTGGACTAATATGCTGAAAAATATAATGTTGCCTGTTCTGCAACAAACACAACAACAATCCACTGTCAATTGTGTGTATTGTGGAGACTCACATATTGCAACATCCCGGATTTTACTTTTATAAATATTTATTTAATCTCGTGAAACTGTGCCAAATAGGGTTGGACATTTTATATGTGGTCAATATATATTTTTTTAAATCGTACGTTTAATAGGTGTGAAAATATTGTCCGTGTTGAATAAGAATTATCGTTAGTTAAAGGCTCAACTCGTGGGCCTACTTATTTGTTAGTCGGAAGTTAGGTTTTTTATTGAAGGAAAGCCCGTTATATTAAAATTACGAATTTTAGGTTAGATTTGAATGGGAAGGCTCGACGGGTTTGGATTACGGCCCAAAATATAAAAAAAAAAAGAGAAAAGAAAATATATAAGGAAATAAAAAGAAAGGAAAAGAAAAGAAAAAGAAAAAGAAAAAGCCCTAGAACCATCTTCTTCTTCCTTTCGCCGCCGCCGCCGCCATTCTCTCTCTGCCAGACCGAATCTGCTTGTCGTGGTTTTTGCAGTTTCTCCTTCTCTTTCCTTTCCTCCACGACCGGCGCTTGAAGTGGCCACTATGCCACAGTTTGCAATCGGTCATCGCAGTGTGTCGCTGCTCGAACGCCAACGCTAGGCGCATACGGAGATCGCTTGTTGTCTCTTCTCCGATTCCCTCTCGCTCTCGGACTCGCGAGCGTCAACCCAACCACTCCAGATCCATTGCAGCGCCAGCCCGAAACGGTCGCTGTGTGCCGCTCAGACTCGCGAACGTTCAGCCAGAGCAATCACATCTACGAAATCCGTGGTCGTCGTTTTGACTCTCTATCATTGCTGCTCGCGTCGCCGGTTGTCCCACGCCGTCAACCAGACGCTGGGAGCTTGAGCAAAAACTGGTTTCTTCGTCGGCATAGCGTCGGAGCAGAACCCAGTTGTTCGTACGCCAAGGATCTGCTCCTTAGCGACCCAGCAGTGCCAGCGCCAAGCTTGCCCAGCAACGCCAGGCGCCCAGCGCGACGCCCAGGCATCYAGTGAGCAAAGCCAGGYGCCYAGCRCGACGCCCAGGCRTSCAGTGAGTGACGCCCAGGCRCCCAGTGCGCGACGCCCRACGTTCCGTGCCCGACGCTCAAGCGCGTCGATGCCCAGACGCCCAGAACCATTTTGCACATTYCTTGACATACGTTCGGGAATCCATTACCGTTCAACATCCGAATATTGTGAAGTCGAGGTGAAACACTCACACTTATTATGAAATTGTATGACATGTAATAAAAATATCTTAACGTGAATTCGTGGAGAACATAGTTAGGAAGATTCACACCCGAACTAAGGAGTCGAAATATAACTTAAGATGTAATATATAATATTATGAGAACGAAATTGGAACAATAAACTTATAGAAGGAATTGTTGGATTAATCACCTAATACTCAAATTGAGATAATCCAAACTAAGTATATCTTCCTTTTGGATAACTAATTAGGTTATTTCGAGGGCATACGTTGAAGTCGGTTGGAGGAGTTTATTTTCGACATAAGTAAAAACCCGTTTACATATAAGACTTCGGGTAAGTAATCCTCTCATTCATATCATTATAAATAAATGAATGCGAATGCTTTTAATTGTTGGAATATGTGTTGTGTGGAATTTTATGTTGATGTGTGGAATTGTGACGAAAGTTGAATTATTCGTATTTAGTAGTACTTTATGTTAAAGAATGCTGTTGTGATTTCATATAATGTATTTTTTATTGAACGTTATCTTATGTAAGATTGTATGCGTTTCATGTCATGAGCATGTAGTTAGAAGTTTACATYTCATTTGGCRTGTGCCGTTCACTCATTTAGGAAGTGAACGGTTAGAAAATGGAATTTTGAAGGAAAAGGTTAAAGTTTTAGAAATGTTAAAGTTTTAAGAAAGGAGTGTAATACTAGCCACGAAAGATCTGAGTGGGAAACGGGGCGTGGGGGACCGGCGCACCCGACCTTACCCTCTTGGAGGGTAGGTACGAATGGAATGTTTAATGGAAAGAAAACTTTTTTGAATGTTAACCGCTTTGCGGTTCTACGGGTAGGAATGGAAATCTGGTTCCAAATAAGAAATGGCCCACTACAGAGCTTAGTGGMTAGGCTTTACACTCTAGTGAGCTCGCGAACGAACGAATGGAAATTGAAAGTTTTTATTGTAAGAGAATTTTGAAGAGAATGTTTGTAATGAGTTTTGAAAAGGGAATGTTTTTGGGAAGTTTTTCATTAAAAAGGAGGAACTTGAATTTTCACATGTAGGRCATGTTCATGCATTCATGCATGAGGTTACTTACTGGGCTTTTTACCTCATTCCTATTGCTTACGTTTTTCTTGCAGATGATATGTAACCAGATGGGACGAGGAGGATGCTTGTGGGCTAGCTTGGATACCCGGGGAATTGGTTTTGTGTTAATTATGAAATATGAGATCAATTATTTTCGAGTGTTTTAAATTCTTGAAGTAAAATTGTGAGTTTTATTTTTGAATGGTTTAAAAAGATTTCCACTGCATTTCTCTTTTGAATGATTGTTGAAAGGGTGAGGGTTTGTTAAGATTTATTTTTGACACTTTTGGAGATTGTTGAATTTTAAATAGATGGTTGTTATTGTGAAACGGAATGACGTAACATCGCTGTCTTCATTTTTAAATAAATGTTGAGTTTAAATGTAGTTGAATATTTTCGAATGGAGTGACGTAATATTCCCGGGTTAGGATAAGGTTCCTAATCTGGGGGTGTTACACATATTTTGACAACTGCCCATCTAATCCAGAATCTGTGTGCTACATTGAAAACTTCAGCAAAGGAAATAATCCTTTTTCAAATACCTACAACCTTGGATGGAGGCAACATCTAAATTTCTCATGGAGTAATCAAGGAGGAAATACTACACGAAATCAGCATCAGAGACCATTTCATCCTCTTGGATTTCTACAGTAGAACCAACACCAAAAGCTAATACACCATGAACAACCAAAATCAATGGATGTGTTATTGAAAGAATAAATTTCCAGAACTGATGCCCTCATTAAAAACCAAGAAACATCACTGAGGAACCTGGAAAATCAAGTAGAACAAATTGYTTCAGCATTGAGTACCAGACAACAAGGCACCTTGCCTAGTGATACCGAAAACCCCAGAARGGAAAGAAAGGAGCAGTATATAGCTATAACCCTCATAACTAGAAAGGAACTGAAAGAGCCAATAGCTACTCAAGGAGCAAAGAAGGAGATGACAACTACTCAAAAAGACAGCAACATTCGAGTTAACAAAGAACCAGTTCCACGATGAACTTGACGCTGCAACTAAGCAGCCAAACAACATTTACGATAATCTACCACTACCCTTCCCTCAAATGCTGATTGCAAGGCAGCGAGATAAGCAGTTTAGTAAATTCTTGGAGATCCTTAAACAACTGCATATCATGATACCTTTAGTAGAAGCATTACGGCAAATGCCTAATTATGTCAAATTCACGAAGATAATCTTATCAAAGAAAATGAGGCTGGGAGAATTCAAAATAGTAGCATTGACCAAAGAACACACATCTATTTTGCATAACAAATTGCCTCCAAAACTAAAGGATCCAAAACTAAAGGATCTTGAAAGCTTCACTATACCATGTTCGATTGGAAATTCCTACTGTGTGAGAGCACTATGTGATGTTGGGTAAGTATTAACCTCATGCACATGTTCGTTTTCAAGCAACTTGAGATTGGAGTGGCAAGACCAACCACGATCACTTTGCAATTGCCGGACCATACCTATGCGTACCCTGAAGGAAAGATTGCTGATGTCTTGGTCTAAGTTGAGAAATTCATATTTCTAGTAGACTTCATTATTTTGGATTATGAAGCCAACAAAGAAGTTCCCATCATTTTGTGGAAGACCCTTCCCTGCGATAAGAAGGACTATTATTGATGTCCACAAAGAGGAACTATACAATAAGGATAGATGATCAACAAGTGACCTTCAGCATCTTTAATGCACTGAAATTCCCAGATGAACAAGAAGAATGCTCCATACTAGAGGAAGTTGAATCACTAAATGCCAAACATATTGAAGAATGCTACAACATCCTGCACTTAGACAATAAAGAAGACAGTTATGATGACGATGAAGGCTCAGATAACGATGCATCATTGGCATGGGTAAATTCCTAGCAAACCTTTGAAGGAACTGATTGAAGATTTGAATAATTAGGTTTACCTCAGAGGAGTGTCCAACTGCTCAAACCATCAATTTAAGATTAATTATAGTAGAGGAAAAAAGCCTTACCATCTCATTTGAAGTATGGCTATCTTGGAGAAGAAAAAGCTTGCCATTTATCATTTYAGCACTAGACCAATAGTARGAGGATAAGTTGCTGGCTGTTCTAAGAAGTCATAAAGGCTTTCAGATGGATAATGGTGGACATAGAGGGAATAAGCCCTACTGAATGCATGCACAAAATCATCTCTGAAGAATCCTGTAGCTACTCTGTGGAACCTCAAAAGAGACTAAACCCAATCTTGAAAGAAGTCGTGAAGAAGCAAATCATCACGTGGTTAGATGATGTAATAATTTACCCAATCTCAGATAGCTAATGGGTAAGGCCAGTCTGATGTTTTCCAAAGAAGGGAACTGTCATAGTGATAAGGAATGAAAACAATGATTTGATCTTAACAAGAACAATAACTGGTTGTAGAGTATGCATAGACTACCCGAAGCTCAACAATGCTATAAGGAAGGATCATTTCTCGCTCCCTTTCATAGACTAGATGTTGGTCAGACTTCACGRGGAAGAATATTATTGGTTCCTTGATGGATACTCTAGATATAATCAGATTGCTATAGCACCGGAAGATCAGGAGAAAACCACATTTACCTGTCCATATGGAACATTTGCATTTAGAAGGATGCCTTTTGAACTCTACAATGYTCTAGCAACATTTCAGAGGTCTATGATGGCAGTTTCACAGATATGGTAGAAACGACTTTGGAAATTTTCATGGACGACTTTTCTGTTTTTGCTGAGACATTTGATGAATGCTTGGATAATCTTGAAAAAGTGTTGATAAGGTGCAAGAAACCAATTTGATATTGAATGGGGAAAAATGCCACTTCATGTTTGAAGAAGGCATTGTATTGGGACATCAAATTTCAAAGGAAGGAATAGAAGTTAATAAAATAAAATTTGAAGTCATCCAAAAATTGCCTCCACCATCCAATGTGAAAGGAGTTAGGAGTTTTCCTGGACATACTAATTTTCACAGAAGATTCATTAATAACTTTTCAAAGATTTCAAAACCTTATATGGTCCTTGCTATAACATAACATACCATTCAATTTTAATGATTGCAACAAAAAATCCTTTGACCAACTTAAAAAAGGATTGGTCTTAGCCCTTATCATAATAGCACCAGATTGGACATTACTATTTGACCTCATGTGCGATGCYAGTGTTATGCAGTAGGAGCAGTACTCGAGTAAAGAAAGAAAAAGCCTTTTCATCCTATTTACTCTGYAAGCAAAACCCCCTCAAYGAAGCACAATAGAACTACACAACCATTGAGAAAGAATTGCTAGAGGTAATACTTGCCTTTGAGAAGTTCTGAGCTTATTTAGTAGGAACAAAAGTGATTTTTCCACAGATCACTCAAGTATCAAATATCTGATCTCAAAGAAGGATGCTTAGCCGAGACTAATTAGGTGGATATTATTGCTAGAAGAGTTTGATTTGGAGATTAAAGACAAGAAAGGAACTAAGAATCAAGTAGCGAATCATTTATCCATATTGGAAATGGAAGAAAAAGATCCCCCAAGTGCAAATTGTTGAATCAATTCCTGATGAACAAATTATTACCATCTTAAATGATACAGCACCATGCTATACCAACATTATCAACTTCTTAGTCAGTTGGATAAAACCTCATGGACTAAGAAAGTAGCTGTTAAAAAAATTCATGCATGATGTGAAGTACTACTATTGGGATGAACCATTTCTATACAAGCTTTGTGCGGATCAAATTATGAGGAGATGTGTTGCTGATGAGGAAATCCAACTATGCTACAACATTGTCACACTGCATGATATGAAGGACACTGCGGTGTTCTCCGGTTCCCCTACTGTCCTGAGTGTGGAGGAACTCAAACTGCTGCTAAGGTACTTCAAATGGGTTATTTTATCTTAATGCTATGKTTTTTAGTATTTTGTTTATGATCTAGTAAAAGGTTTAAGAACAAAAATAGTAAAATATTGGAATTTAACATTCAATAAACGAAGTGTATACAATAAATTATTTTTGAAGAAAAGCATGTAACAAACTTGCATTACAACTTGGAGACTTAACATAAGTGCCCAAAAAGAAAAAGACACAATAGGGAATTGTTGAAGTTATGGTTGATAACCATAATTGACCGTGCCTGTTGTGTATGGACGATGTGTAAAACTTTAGACAATTTAAATTCATTGATTAAAGTCAAAGGTATAGACAATCTTGAAGTTCAATGATTAAATTCAATTTTGTTGGAAACTAAAAATAATTTTTTTTTTTTTTGCAATTTCCATCTAAATAGGACATATTCAAGTATAATTACAAGTCCAAATATTTCCTTTATTCCCGTAAGAACTAAAACGGTAAAGTAATATTAAAAATCCATTAACTTAAAATTCATTTTATTTCAATTAAATTAGATATATTAAAAGATAATGTAGCATTACACGGCTAAATTTCTAAAGTTCAATTAACTTATAACATTTCAACTTTTAGATATTAAAAATCACAGCCATTGGAAAATTTGAAAACAATGCATCGATGAAATTTAATATACATATTAAGTTGTTTCTAATTTCTAGTATTGAAGTACATGAAAACAATGCATATTATGAACATCTATGTTTTTAATTAATTCTACTAATAATGAATGTATTATATAAAATTTTTAGGTATAAAGGTTGAAGGGTAATTATAATAGTTGTGTTTTGTTCAAAACGAATCAGTGTAACTGTTAAGTAAAAATCTATTCAAGCCATAGTTGGCATCCATAGTCGAGTACGATAGTCAGTAATGCCATAATGACGTGTACCTATAAAAATAATTTCATTGGTGGAGCTATTTTGAACCATCACGGGCATTGGACGTCTGTGGACTAACAAATTTCAAATCAAAAGCCCATTTATTGATTTTTAGATGAGCTAAACTAAGATAAACATTTGGGGGCCAACAAATTGTAAACCAAACTCCCATTTATTGATTTATGAACCATATAACCAATAAATACATATAACAAAATTTATTTTGACTATAAAACTATTTTTGACTTTTATAAAAGAATTCTTGCTCTAACAGAGACACAATTTGATGGATTGTTAAAATTATAGTTGATAGCCATAGTTGAATAAGAGTATAAATGTCGCGTTTGATACAATTTGACCTAATTAATGACGAAAATAAATGCTGCTTTCCATAAATATTACTTATTCAATATTCCCAATATTTACTATAACACTAGGCGACAGCCGAGCATGACCTGATTTCTATAATTTTCATAATATATTTTAGGAATTATATCTCTTCCATAATTCTCATTATCATCCATCAATGGATAAAAGTCMGGTATTTGAAGAGAATCTAAATGTAGCAAATATTTAGAGGGAGTAAACAACTTTATTTGAGTTTGATTGTCTTTCCTCGCTAGACGGTAAGATTTCTTGTCCTTGCATTAAATATGCAAATGGACACAGAGCAACTACTGAATCTGTTGTTGAGCATCTTCTGAACCTTAGTTTTTCGAATATTTATACACATTAGTATTGCCATGGTGCGTCATCTTCAATAGATCTTGTCGATACAGTTGAATATGGAAGTCAGATTGGGTGCCAGGGTAATCAAAATGTCAGACAGTTTATAAAGGACATAGCATACGGACGTAGACATCTAGGACAAACAGATAATCAGATTGATGATTCTCGTGAATATGATTTGAATGTAGAAAGGTTTTATAAGATATTAAAAGAAACTAATGAACCACTATTCAACGGGTACAAAGGGCACAGTAAACTGCCTTTTATTCTAGACTTATTCCATGAGAAGTGTTTAAATGATGGAGTAACAAATCATTCAACAATTTGCTGGGTACACTTAGAGAAATATTACTAGGAGGTGACAATTACCAAGTTTGTCGTATGAGGTCAAGAAGCTAATTGCTGAACTCGGACTCAGTTATGACAAAATTCACGCTTGTCCTAATAACTATATGCTTTTCTGGAACCACAAAATAAATGATTCCAATTCCTCTTTTTGTGGTGCTTCGAGATGGGTTGCAGGTGAAAATTCAAGTCATGATGGTCTACCTAAGATGACTAAAAAAAAAAAAGTATTGAAACCAAGAAAGGTTTTGTATTGGTTTCGCTTAAAACTAAGGCTGCAAACGTATTTTATGTGTTTTAAGACCGCCTCATTAATGCGGCAGCATTCTGATGAACGAATTAGATGATGGGATTTTGAGGCCTTCAGCTGATGCTCGTGTGTGGAAACAGTTTGATGCTATGCGCATAAATTTTTCTCGCAAGATTCATGTAATATTTGAATTGGATTGGTAAGCGATGAGTTTAATCCTTTTAGAAGTATGAATGTCAATCATTGTAACACCCCGAATTTTCCTTTACTAAATCCGTTGATTTTATGTAAAATGTGTGCCAGCTAGATTGGACATGTAATCGTTGGCTAA
>MEJB01000076.1:269477-280192 GCA_001752375.1 Rhazya stricta
GGACGGAAGAAAGCAAAACGCCGGGGGGGGATTTTTTAGGGGGGGGGTTTTTTTCGTAAACCCCCCCTTCCTCCCCTTTTTTCCCCTGTTTTTTTTTTTGTTTTTTTCCCTTTTCTTTCCTCCCTTTGCTGGAACGCTATGCAGCGTACCGCCGACCTGTTATTTAGCCGTCGTGCCTGTAGCACTCGCCATTAGCGCCAACCAGAATTGCCGTTGTGTTCATTCATTATAACATGCTCGACGATATTTCACTCCCGTCCAAAAACAGCAGGTGAACCTCTACGTGTTGTAAATTTGGTCTCTGTTCTGCTTCAGTGTCGCAGTTTAAACCCCTACCGTCACAGTCGCCCCGTAAAAATCTGAAGCATAGAACTATAGAGATCGTGGTACAATTCTGTCCAAGGTGTCGCGTTTTTAAGGGTTTTTTTTTCCCCAAACCCTTTTTCGTGCTTAAAACCAACAATTGAACCAGGTGCCTGCATGTACAGGTGCAGTGCTGCTTAAGGCCCAAGGACGCCCGAGCGCGATGCCCCAAAGCTCCAGTGAGTGCGCCAGGCGCCCACGTGCGCGTCCCCCGAACGTTCCGTTTCTGACGAAGCGGCTCAGGCCGCACCGAGCCAAACGTCTTGAGCCCATATTGTGCGCGTCGCATTGTAGCAACGCTGCAGGTAAGATTAGGGGGGATATTGAAATGTTGTCGAGGGTTAGGTTGTTAGCAATTAGTATTTGTAGTGTGTACCAATTTCATTTAACCTTCTAAAAGTGATTACGAAGGAAAACTTATTCGTCGGTTTACCGATTCGACCCTCGAAGTGTCCGTGAAATACGAATGCGCCAACAGTATGACAATCTACCTTGTGAAATTTCTGCTTGCTGAAAGTGTGAAATAATCGAAATTGGGGGTACGCATCTTCCTGTTTGCGTGAATCTTCCCCAAACTGGTTATCTCGAGCAACTACGTAGAGATCGTGTGGGAGGTACTTTCCAGACTTTGAAAAGGGCCCTTCAACAAGAAAAAATTTTCGTTTCGTCCATCTTTCTTTCTAATTCGAGTTGTTATTCTATGGTATGGATTGATTTGCCTTAATTGAGTGTCTGTGTTTATTTATGTTGAGATGTGGCTGGTCTTAAAGTGAATTTTACTATTTGTACGTACTTGGTACTGCAGATGCCTAAGTTTGTGAATGCTAGTCGTGTAACTTAAATTATGATGTTAATGCCCTTTCATTGTATGTGTTCTATCATGGCCATTTAGTTGAAGTTTATCGCATTTGGTTAGTTGTTCACGCCTTTAAGGAACGGTGAACGGTTAGACCAATGGTTTTTGCATGACGGGGGATAGTTTCCCCACCTGTAAGAAATGTAAAGCTTTCCTTTCGGGGAAAAGAGTGTATCTACCTAGCCCCCAAAAAACAAAAGGTAAGTGAGGGGGAAATGGGGGCATGGGGCGCGCGCGTCCCGACCTCCATCTTTGATGGTGTAGGTGTGAGTTTCCAATGAAGTTAAAGCTATGAAAATTTACCGCTTTGCGCGTTCATACGGGTGGGAATGATATTGGGGTTCCATATAATCTGATGGAATAAAATAACTGATGGGGGATGGGGCTTTCCGACTTCTAGTGGATATCAAGTTGAAGAACGAGGTCAGGATGGAACTTTTTCTTTTTCTTGGTAAAACCGTCCCAAGTATGATGGACCCACTGCAGAACTATTGGTAGCTCAGTTTTGTGCGCCCGAAGAGACGATTCGTTAAAGGTTTCAGTGAATTTGAAGGGAATTTGAGAAATTTCTCAAAGTGGTAGTTTTACACATAGGCAATGAAATTGTTTGAATTGGACATTTTTGTAGCCCATCCTAGAGATATTTCTGAGCTTTGCAAATCCATTTTTCTTCATTGGGGGAGGAGTCTAGGTGCGCTTTGAGATTCAGAAAGGCTGGTTTTTACTGATGTATTTTGATGACATTACTTTTTTGATGTTGTTTTTAAATTATGGATATTTTTTGATGATGTTGGTTTTTGAATAGTGTTAAAAGCCTTCCGCTATATTTACTTTTAAACGAATGGTAGCCTTATAAATAGAGATAAATTTTTATTTTCGAACAGAACGACGTAATATTTTCGGGTTCGGACTGTTTCCTAAACTGGGGGTGTTACAATCATAGCATTTAGCATGTTGTTTATGCGTGTATAATGTTTTGTCATGGTTGTGTATAAAGCAATCGTTCATACTATCAATTCTAATATATTATCTAGAGTTGCCATCAAATAAGATTGATATATATCTACAGCCTTTGATTGATGAGTTGATTGACTTGTAGGTGGATGGTCTTATTACTTATGATGCTCATTCAAAGACTAATTTCTGTATACGGGCTGCTATCATGTGGACGACTAAAGGACTTCCCGGCATATAACATGCTTTCGAGTTGGAACACCGAAAGAAAAAGAATTTGCCTGCCCTTCTTGTGATTTTGGTACATATTTAGGTTAACTCAGAGTGGAAAATATTATTTTTTGGCCATTTGTAGATTTTTACTGCCCGACTATCATTATGGGCATGATAGGCATAACTTCAATGGAAAACCAGAGTGGGGAGAAGTACCAACTACGGTAAGTAGGGATGATGCATTAGATCGATTAAGCGGTGAACATAAAGTGCCTGATAAGGACGGAAATATTTTCTCATCAGCTGATGGGTGGAGAGAAGAAATAGTATAGTTTGGTCCTTACCTTATTGGAAGACAAATTTGATTCGCCACAATTCTTGATGATATACATATAGAGAAAAATGTTTGCGACAATATTTTGGGCACGTTGTTGAATGTTGAGGGGAACTCCAAAGATAATTTGAAATCTCAATTAAATAACCTTCAAACATTAGGCATAAGAAGAGAGTTACAGCCCTAGGAGCTACCAAATGGAAAGTGTCTAATGCCTTCAGCTTGCTGCACAATGTCAAATGGCCAAAAGGATCAAATATTGCAAGTATGAAAGTGTCAGATGATTATTCGTTAAATATCTCTAGATATGTGAAGTCAAAACAACGGGAGTTAATAGGACTAAAGGCACATGATTATCACGTGTTGTTGCACGACTTGCTCCCTAAGCTATTAGAGGACCTGTAGAAAAAATGTGGCTTGAGCAATAATTGAATTGTACATTTACTTAGAAGAGATTTGTTCCAAAATTTTAAGTATAACACGCCTTGGCAAGCTCGAATTACAAATTGGTCAAACACTTTGACGAATGGAAATGATCTTTTCCCATCATTTTTCACAGTAATGGTGCATTTAACCGTTTATTTGGCAATGGAGGCGAAGTTAGCAGGTCTAGTAAACTACAACTAGATGTTCCCAATTAAGAAGTATATCTAACTAATATACTCAATTTTAGGGTTTCATTAAATGCATGTAGATATAAGATGGTTGTATTGTGTCTTGTTACAAAAGTTGATATTGTTCACAAGAATTTGAGAATAAGACAGCATTCTACTACAGGATAAGCATGATCAACTTCCATACTTGACTAAGGTAATATTTATGGAAAGAGTGTTTCTTAAATACAATTTTCATTGGTTACAAGTACCTGAGCACACTTAAGGGATATGTCTGGAATAGAAGTTATCCAGAGGGATCAATTGCAGATGAGTACATAGCAGATGAGTCCATGACTTATTGCTTATAATATTTTGAAGATCATGTTGAAACAAGGTTCAATCGCCGTCAAGAAATGATGATAAGTAATAACACACAGGAAAGCCCTTTCACTTTAATTCCTAGCCGTCCAATAGGAAAAGCAAATAGTGTAATTCTTGACGACATAACACTCATGCAAGCACATCGAGCTGTCCTCTACAATTATGACTCGATATCCGCATCTATTGGGTGAGCTTATTAAGCTCTTTATATAACTAATTTTTGAAAAGCATAGATTACTGATAGTTTATAACTAATTCTTCACTTGATTATTTTCAGGGAGCACAAGTCTCACATCAAGAGAACTAAACGGAACAAGAATCCAAAGCGTTCTATGAATGAGTATGAGTTAATACGACCTTTACTACCTTACATGCAAGTGAGTCTTGCTTTATATGAATTATCGAATCAATTCCGTCCATATTAACTGATGTATACTTTATTCCATTTGTAATTAAAGCATGATTTATTTATAGATTTGTAGGTTGATCGAGATCCTGAGTTAATAATCAGGTTACATGGCTTGCCCAAAGTCCAACTGAAGTTGTGGGAGATTTAAAGGTAAATTCTTGCAGATTTCAGATACCATACTAAAGAGACAGAGGCCAGGATGATTAATAGTGAAATGGCTATCATAGGAGAAACATCCTTGAGCGATAACAAAGTTGAATATTACAATGTCATAAATGATATTATTGAACTAAATTATTATGAATGATTCAGAGTTGTGTTGTTCAAGTGCGATTGGGCAGATGTAGAGCAAGGAGATGGAATCAAGAGAGATAGATTTGAACACTCATTAATATGTCTAGATTAGTTCACAAGGGTACAAGGCCAGTTTACAAACCATTCGTTGTGGCATCACAAGTCAAACAAGTCTCCTATGTGCAAGACCTTTTAGAGAAAGATTGGCATGTAGTTGTAAGAACTAGGCCTTTTGATCTTTTTGATATGGGGGATGAGGTGCCCGATTGCAGCAAATATCCAACTCATGGATACTAATGAGGCCATGCAAGATAGTAATTCTGATGGGATGGAAGTTATTTGGGTACGAAATGATATAGATAGCACACGGGTTAGTGTTCAAGAAAGATGAAGAAATTAGTTCATCTTCAAATGAAAAATTGTAATATTGTTAATCAAAGATCATTGTTATATTAAACTTCTAGTTTTTTTTTCAACAAATAAATTTACCATAATCGATCAGCATACCTGACAATGCGTGCATGCATGACAAACAACACCAATTTCCTGCGCATATAGGTTTCTATATAATATTGAAATCTTAAAGATTCAACTGGTAAGGTAAATAATAATTCATGATTTGGAGAAATAAAAAACACATCATAATTCTCAATTATAAATGTTTCTATACATATTTAGATCTTAAATATTCAATTGAAAGGCATGTTTATCAGAAAATTAAGTAAATCAAAGTCTTGGTAATTTAATGCAAAATTAGGTAACTTCCTCTTTTGTCTTCTTCTGCCCTACTGTAAAACAAACCCTACCTGAATCCCCAATTTAGTTCCCCTATTTTGTTCATAACTCTAACTTTCTCAAACCTACAATATTGCAAACCTACTCGAAACCTTTGCATGACTATACTGCCTACACTCAGCTATCCTCGACAACAGTGACTATGCTTGCACTAAAATACTAACTCACAAGCTTCTCAAAACACCAACTATCGAAGACATTAAAGCTCTAAGGGAGACCATCCCTTTCGAACAAGATGAGAACCCCAAGTCCAAAAAATTAAAGCATAAGGTTGCAGAAAACTCTAAGCAATTCCTGTGCAAACTATTCGAAGAAAAGTTTGATGATAAATTTCTTTGCAAAGAAATTGTCCATGGTAAGGTGTCGAATTTTAATCAATTACAGCTTCTATTACTGAAATAAATGCTTAAATTTCAAGAGTGGGATAAATTATTTTTATATGATTTGTGTTATGAAAGGGTAGTTGGACTATTTTATGCAAATATGTGGAATGAGCATGATGAGAATAGGATTCTAGTGATTAACTCTTGGATGAAGGGGGTAAAAATTAGGTTGGATGCAAAGACTGTTAATGAAATTTTTGACTTAGCTTATGCGGCCTTTTACATTGATGAAGTTGGTGAATGTGATAGTAATATAGTAGGCTTTATTAAGGCAGAACTATTCAAATTTCTTTATGGGAATCCAACAATAATTTGAATAACATGGATCTCAGTGTGAGATTTGTAGCTCTCATTGTTGCTCAATTTGTTCAATGTTGATTGGGGAAAGAAAACATAGTGAATGATCGGGTTCTTACTTACAAAGTTTTGAAGCGTGAAAAGATTTATTTTGGTGATGTGTTTCTAATCAACATTGAGCTTACTCTAACCAGCAAGAAGAAGCTATCATATGGTTGCTTATGACACCGATCTTTGAGCACTTTAGAGTAGATTTAGATGATGAGACTTCTGTTCTTAGGAAAGAATTCTTTGGGACCAAAAACAATCAAGCAATAAGATCAAAGAGAAAGAAGTCGGAAGAAAATTCTGACAGTCTTGATGATGATGGTGTTGAGCATGGCAATAGTTCAAAATCTGCAACTATGATTTCAAAGCTTGAAGCAATTGAGGAAGGTGTATTGAAGATTGAGCGAAAGGTTGAGAAGATGGAGAGCAGRCAAAAGATTTCTAAGAAACTTTCAAGAAATTAAAAAAGGAAGTGAATGAAAATTTCAAGAAATCAAAGAAATGATCAAGCAATGCATGCCAGCTGAGACAAAAGCCCTCGAGTATATAGAAAGAACCCAAGATTTGAATGGAGAAGAAGAGGGAGAAGTTGAAGATTGAGATCATGTTTTTCGATGATACCTCTTTTTGATTATTTATTGGTTTTCTTGTGAATATATGTTTTATGGATGATGTTTATTTATGTATGATGTTTATGGATGATGTTTATTTATTGGTTTTTTGTGGATGATATATGTTCCATTAATGTTTTTTCTTATATAAGTACTTGTGAAATTATTTTAATTATGCAAGTTTTGTTTTGTTAGAAAAGAAGCTCTTTAAAGGTCAAGGAAAAAATTTTTCAAGCTATATGTGACATCTATAGTCAACTACAGTAGTCATCTATGTTATAGTAACTTGTACCAATTAAAATTTATTATGGTAGTCATCTTTTGTTTTATTTTGCATTGGATCACACTGGGTTTTCATATAAAAAAAATTAGTTGGTCCATAAAATTGGATTGATCATTTGATTTATTAAACAAATGCATGGATGGCCCCAACATGTGTGGGCTGAGCATATTTGGACTATAAAAAATCAAAGTAAATTAGAGCGCATAATATTCTATGGTGGCGGACCAAACAGATATCATCGACTGTGGCATAGAGATTATATTAATATTGTGAACCAAAAAAAATTATAAAATTGAAAAATGATATATATGCCAACATATGATAAAATGCCGTTGACAAACGTCATCTAATATCTTGAGTTCTAACGACCTTTAATGCCAGCATATATTAAACATGGGCATAATATGTGTCTATGGCAACACATAGTGCAAATATTGTTCATATATGTCACCTCAATTCCACGTATAACGATGTTTTATAAATGTCATTCAAATGTCATCATATCTAGTGTTTAGGTGACTAAAGAAGAAATGTCGTCAGCATATGTCGCCCATAAATCATGATTTCTTACGTCCTTTGACGCCCACATATGTGAAGTGTTGGCATAACATGTGTTTTTTGCAATACATATTGTAAATGTCGTTCTAAAATGTCGCCTCAATTCAAACTAGAACAATGTTTTTTAAATGTTGTCCCTTTAGTTGTCATATCTGTTGTTTAGACGACTAAAAGGGAAATGTCGTCAGCATATGTCGCCCAATATTGTGATTTCTTATGACTTTTAATGTCCATGTATAGAAAACATTGGCATAACATGTGTTTTTGGCAAATCATTGTGCAAATATCGTTCTAAAATGTCGCCTCAATTCAATCTAGAATGACGCTCTATATATGTCCTCCATATGTCATCATATCTAGTGATTGGTTGACTAAAGAAGAAATGTCGTTTGCAAAGGTTATCCAAAATCGTGATTTGTTACGACCTTTAATGTTAACATATAGGAAACGATAACATGTTTTTTTTTTCGACACATAGTGTAAATGACGTTCTAAGTATCGCCTCAATTCAACATATAATGACGTTTTACAAATGTCGTCTTATCTAATGTTTAGGAGACTAAAGCAGAAACGTCGTCCGTATATGTTGCCAAAAATAATAGTTTATCACGAGATTCTTACCAGCATATATGAAATGTTGGGAGATATTATTTTTATGCCAACACATCTCACATATGTCATTAGGAAATTTCGTCTCAAATCCACGTATAACATCGTTTCAACAAATGTTGCCATATATGTTGTCACAGATAGTATTGTGGCAACCCATAGATAAAAATCGTTGGCAAACTTTGTCTTGTGTATGTATATAACGACATTTGCTTGAAGCATCAACATAGATCAATAAAAAAAGCCTATGATGACTTTTGTCAAAAACGTTGTGAAATATACATTCTCATAGACATTTTTTTACACATTGTTTTGGTCTTCATTATTTAAAGATTCTATGATTTTGTTAAGTCTTGTGATAGATGTCAGTAAGTGGGAAACATTTCCAAAAGACATGAAATACTATTGACCAATATTTTGGAAGTTGAAAGTTTTTGACTTTGGGGAATAGATTACATGTGACCCTTTTCTAGCTTCTTTGGAAGTACTTACATTTTGGTTGCTATAGATTATGTGTCCAAATGGATCAAAATTGTAGCATTGCCGACTAATGGTGCTAAAGTAGTGGTCAAATTCCTTCAGAAGAACATTTTTATAAGATTTAGTACACCAGCTTTGATCATTGATGAAGGTACACATTTCTACGACAAAATGCTGGAAAATGTTCTTGCAAAATATGGGATGAGGCATAAAATTGCTACAACATATCATCCCCAGACAAGTGGGCAGACAGAAGTTTCAAATACGGAGATCAAAAGAATATTGGAAAAAAATTGTTAGTCAAAACAGGAAGGAATGGTCTCTAAAATTGAATGAGGCATTATAGTCGTATAAAAGAACTTTTAAGACACCATTGGGAATGTCCCCTTTAGATTGATCTTTGGGAAAGCTTGTCACTTGCCATTTGAACTAGAACACAAGGCACAATGGGAAATCAAARCATTGAATCTTGATTTAAAACAAGTTGGTCAACACAGAATGCTACAGCTCAACGAGATGGATGAATTCAGAAATGCTGCATATGAAAATGCAAGAATGTAGAAAGAGAAGACCAAGAGATGGCATGATTAGAAGATTTTGCAAAGGGAATTCCAGGAAGACCAACAAGTTTTGCTATTCACATATAGGTTAAAATTATTCCCTGAAAAATTAAAGTCTCGATAATTAGGGCCTTCAAAGTAAACCATTATGGAGCAGTAAAATATAAGGATGAGAGAAATGGAGGAACATTTCAAGTCAATGGTTAGAGACTTAAGCATTATCAAGTCGGAGAGCAAAAAGGAGAAAGAACTTCCTTAACACTTYGCTATTCATAATGTAGCTACAACAAAGTCAAGCAGAGGATGGTAAACTAAATGCTAAAGGGAAGCAGCACTTAAGTTATGTTTTATTTTCAGTTAATTTATTTTATTTTCATTTTAACTCACTCTTATTTTCACTAAATTTTGAAGTATAGAATGCAACTACACCAATTTAATGGCTTTTTATAGGAAAAAGAGAAGATTGCAAAAGACAAAAAGGAAATGAAAGGCCAAGGAGATGCCACATCACCAGAATTTTTTGATTCAGTAGAAAGATGAACAGGCAGTGGCACCCCATTCTTTATCAGTAGGAAAAGCCTAGAGTGGAATTGAATCTAGTAGTTGCAATTCTTGGAACTCAAAAGCTTATGATGGAACTAGCAATAAGGAAATTGTTTTGGATTGAACCATCATGTCTAATCGGATTGACAGTGGTTGGGTCTGAATAAGAAAAGAATCAGCTAAAGATTTTTCACAGCAAAGCAAACAAGATAGAGAAGAAGATTCGCAGCAAAAGTAGATACTCTCAACAATTGTGTGGAAATTAGCTACCACTCTGTTAAGGTTCACAACTAGAAAAGTAGAGAAAAGGTTTGATAATATTTTCAAAAAGAAGACTGTTGCTAGAAAAAGGTTTTGTCTTTACCAAAAATGCGACAGAGATCATTGAGAGTATGAAGAAAGGCATCTCCAATCACAAAAAGGAAGACTTCACGCAACACACAAAAGACCGTTACCTAAACTTGGTAAGGGAATTTTATGCTAGCCTTGGAGATCTACAAGAAGGAACTGTCATGGTGAGAGGAATAGCAGTAAAGTTGGGGTAAAAAATCATTAATAAGGCATACGAGCTCCCTGATGAGAAATCTGAACATGAGAAGATGGTTCTGGAGGTTGATCATGATCTGAGTGAGAAAATCTTGAAAACCCTAACTATGGAGGGAACAGAGTGGAGCATATCAAACATTGGAGCAAGGATAATTTTGAGGTCCTCACTCATTCCATTGGCAAAAATCTGGTACCATTTCCTTAAATCTTGCCTCATTCCTACTACCCATGATTACATAATCTCACATGAACGAATGACGCTTCAATATTCTATTCTTACTGGAAAATTTATTAATGTTGGTCGGATCATTTATGCTAAGATGCGTGCATGTATTGAAAATAAGGAAAGAAAATTTTCTTTCCTTCCCTCRTAACTCTGTTGTGCCAACAAGTGGGAGTCCTGGTAGGCCCAGATGAAGAGATAGTAGAAAACACAGCCCCTATTAATGAGCAGGCTATAACAAGGTTTTGTAAGGAAATTGGAGAGACATCTACCCCACCACAAGGAAAGGAATGTAACATCCCGAATTTTTCTTTATTAAATCTTTGATTTTTATGTAAAATTGTGGGGGCAACTAGATTGGACATGTAATCGTTGGCTA
>MEJB01000076.1:282299-374517 GCA_001752375.1 Rhazya stricta
GCTGTTATTTTTAAATTAGATAAATTATTCGGTGGGGGTAAGCGAAATTTTTCATTTATCGTCCGGCTTTCCGAAAATGTGGATTTAAGTTTTGTTGTTAGTTAGTTTTTTCGGAGATTAAATTTTGTTGAAGTTTTTCATTTAAATTAATATGATGGTATTCATCTTTCGGTCAAATTACCCAATTAATTTCAAGCGGTGTTCGCTGCGAGGGAGGGGTAGATCAGTGTATAGTAGACGTTATTGTACATGTCTTATCGTCCTTAACGTTCGTATTTTGTCGAGTCATTCATTAGAGTACGTAGCGTTACGCACTTATAGCAGGGATGTACACTGTAACAGTTTAAGAAAAGGTGAAAAGGAGGAAAGAATTCACATTTTTGGCAAAGTTTGAAAGGAGAAGAAGTTTTAAAGTAGTGAAGTGGTAGTAAGGAAGTTCGTAAGTTGAATTGTAACTTTTTTGAATTTGTAGGAAAGTGGAAAGCAGAGCAACACACTTCGAGTCGATCTCACGATTTCGATCGGTGTATCAGATACCGTCACCCGCGTAGAATGAAACCTTTACGCTAAAGTAAGATCCGGCATCTTGCGTTTCGCCAATTTAAACGTAAGAAAATTGAAGTAACGAAAAGAATTGAGTATCGGAGTCGGACGTGGTTTCTTTCCCATCCAGCCCCACCCGCCGCGCCAGGGGATTGTTGGGGTAAAGGCGTGAGTCGTGGAAGAGAAGACACCGTCATAATGGTGACGAAAAAGCTTTTGTGAAATGTAAAGGTTTTGAAAGTGCGAAAAAAAGAAGTTTTAAGGTAAAAAGATTGCAAGTGAAGCGATTTACGCACTTGCCGAACTACGGTTTTTACGCTACATTTGAAGAATTTTGATATACGAGTACTATTATTGCGTATATCATAATGTAATTGGGTGAGTTTGTTAATTATGTCATACTTAAGTGTTATCCCGTAAGACGTCATCGTTTCATAATGATTAGTGCTTTCAAGTTGAAGAGTAATGGCTAAGGTTGTGTAGTTGTAGTTGAACGGAACGACGTAATATTCCCGAGTTAGGACTGTTCCTAAACTGGGGGTGTTACATGAAAGGCTACCATTGTCGAGATGATGCTTGAGGATAAATCTAAATTTGAGGAATCAAAAGCTGAGAAAGAGGCTGAATAAGAATTAGAGAAAGAATCTGAATTTGTGGATGAGTCCTARAAAGGAGAAGAGAAGGAAAAGAAGGAYGATGATGATAGAGTCATAGAGATTAAGGACAGTGAGCCTATGTAGCTAACACATCAGGCGATAGAATTGCGAGTTCATGGAGGTTAAGTAGATATTGATGATGCTGTAGCAATCTCAGAATCAATTGAAAGAACAAACAGCAAAGTTTTAGGTCTATGTGGAGAAAAGGGATGATATGGACTAGCTGATTATGACTACAACATTAAAGTTGATGAACACAGGTGCCCATCCAAACTTCCCCACTGAGCTGTTGCTAGAATCTGAAGCTAAGGAGACGATTGATGATGCGAGGACCCCTACAGCCTAGAAAAACTGACCTTGCCTGTTGATCTACCCAGAGGGATGTGTCAGCCCTCCTTTCTAAAAATTTGAGTGAAGTTTGAGATGAATTTGAATAATGTTTTTCTTTCGAAAACTATCTTGCTTATGATCTGGTTTTTTTTAATTTAGTTTGATATTTGTCTTTTTTTTTTTTGGCATTCTGGTTTAATTTTAAGTCTTTATCATGTTATGAACCCTTTTTGCTATAGTAGAATCTGTTTTACTTGATATGCTTGATTGAACTAGTTATGCTAGCCTGTCTAGAGTAATTTAGCAGTTTGATAAAATCACTTGGAAAAGGTTAAGGTATTGTTTTTGGTTTTTGGCTGTACAAATCTCTTTCCATTAACTCATAATTTTCTATGGTTTAGTAAAAGAGTGTTTGAACATGGAATTTAAACTTGAGAATTTTCTGCAACAATTCTTTGTTGCTATAAGTTGCATTTGAGTATTCGATATAAGTTTGGAGGAAAAAGAAAAAGAGCCTTAAACAAAAACCTACTTTGTTTTTTACAATACCTGAGTAACCGAAGGCCCTAATGCTACCCATATATGCTTTTGCATGAGAAACGGAATGAGCTAAGAGTATGCTATAGCAATTCGTAAGTTGTGAGGAGTGCTAAGTAACTAGAGGCCCTCATATTACCTATGTATGCCTTTGCTAAAATGGCATTAGTGACACAAGAGAATACCAATTGAAATTTTAGTGCTGACAATCTGTACCAATGGAAAATCCTCTTTTGTTGATCTAAGTTTAAACTCTCGTGATAAAGCTCATCTGCATCAAAAGTTTTCTGAATGAAAATTCTATTGGATGAATTTTTTGCTACTATAACAAACCCAATGATTTAAAAGATCATAGAATGATTACTGATTTTAACCGATTTTATTTCTCTGCCTGTTGCACAAACACTTTTTACTTGATCCTTCTATTTTCAATTTTGTTGGTTACCAGACTACTCTTTGATGCATAATTAACGCAAGAAAGTTATTTGAGTATGGATTTTTATGCTATAGCTCGAGAACTAGAAATGATTTAAGTTTGGGGGAGTGATAATTATAGTTAACATCCCAATTTTGACCCCTATTTTTGCCCAATTTTAACTGGTTCCTTATGCATTGATGCTATTAACCTTGGTTTTTGACCTTAATTCTGATGTCTCTTTTTTTATTACATGTATATTTGAGAATGCAAAAGTAGCTATTTAAAATCTAAAAAGCTTGATCTCTAAGAAAGTTTTGCAAGCTAATGAAAATGTTACAACATTCAGAATTTCGAGGAATAGGTTTGAGGTGCATCTGCCAATAAAGCATTACAAATTCCTTGCATTTAGTGAGGAATATGAGTGAAAATGACGTAAAGAAAACGGTTTGCGTTGACTTCTAAACTTTACTCAAAATGGCCAGACAAGGGAAAAGTATTGAGGACCATACTATCCAAAATAGACACTACAAGACGAATGTCTCCTGAGTCAGCACTGACCTGTCACAGATGAATGCTATAGCAATTGCCAGCTCAATTGCATTTTGCGCTCTCAATAAGGAACATAACTTCAAGAAGAAGTTAGTCAGTCTTAGTTTTTAAAAGTTATCTTTTAGATTCTAGTTAAGGTTCTCCTCGGCAGAAGGAACCATCTTAGTTTGTTTACATTTTAGTTGTAATTAGAGTTAAGAAAAAGGACGAAAGTCATCTATCTTTTAGTGTAAACTATCTTTACTTATATTTATGAGTTTTGTTTTTTTTAATGCAAGTAGTTCAAGGATTTGGCAAGGCAGTAATGGTTCTTTGTGAGTTCTAAATATTTTCATCTAAAAAGTAGTGTTTTCATTAGCCCATTCAAGGATGGAAAGCTTGACAAAGCTAGATACCCAAGATTAAGGTTGTTTAAGTTCATTGTCAAGTGCAACTCTTGAGAAATTAAAGGAATTCGATTAAGGTTAGCAGGTTGTAAGCCCAGCTTACTCATTTTTGGAGCTCAACATTAACAAAGAAAGTAGCTAAGTATCATAGCCATGAGTGTATGGTTTATGTGCTTAGTGAAATATGCAAAACAGTTGTCAGGGGTTAACAAATAACAATCTTTAAACCTTTAGTGACTTGTTGGTACAACATTCTAGTACGTATATGAGATAAGCATACTTATCTCACCAATGAACGATCATACAACATTACAGAATTACTGGAAGGATTACCATGGAAATATGGTCTAATCTCCCTATATTTCCTATAATTGCACTTCCCTGGTTTTATATAAGATATTACATGGAACTGATTATCTGTGCTACAACATTCAGAATTGATTCTAACTTCTAACTGTTGTCATTGACTTTTTATAGCTTTATTTCTTACTTTTCTTCACATTTATTTATGTTATTTTACATTTATTTATTGGATTCAAGTAATTTATTTTCCAGTCATCCCTATTAACTATCCCCCTATTGCTACAACATTTTTATCACTTTTATACAAAGCTTATACAAATTTTCCTTTTGTTTATCTATCCACGTGGGTTTGACATCTTATTCACTCTTGCTACTCTTGGACCGCGTATACTTGTATATGCGCTAATTTAATCGCAACATATTAGACCCTAACAGTGGCTCAAAAAGTATTTGCACTGAGGACTAACCACGTACGGTAGTTTACCCGCTGGATTACCACTTGAAGTCATCAACTGAGTATTCAATCATTACAATATGTAGACATTCTAAGTCTCTATCAATAACAAGTTTGATGCACAAGTAAATCAATGAAATCTTGACATCCATGATTAAATTAATGACAAATATAAAATCAACCATCATATATCAAAATTCAAGTTKTCATTTCAATTGAGTAAACATGTAGTTTGAGTAGAACAAACCATGTGGTAAATCATGCCGATATAAAATCTATGAAACGTAAAAGAATTTAGAAACAGCATGTACAACGGTTCTTCAAAAGAGTTTGAAGAGTACGATTGTTTAAAACATCCGAAAGGACTTGAAACTATTTTTCTAGAGTACGATATACAAAATCACATACTTTAGGCATTTTATAAAATGGAAGGACTCACCTGAGGTTTTCTTGATTTTATATTAAACTTTTAAGCTCCTCGATTATCGTGTCCTACAGTTATATTATAAGAAATTGTCTTAGTCTATATCTAGTAATAAGACTACGATAATCATATGAAAGTAAATGATTCCTTAACTGTTACATGAAACCCCAAGATTTTTATGTATTATAGTATCTAAACTACTTTTTACCCTAAATTGAATTTTTTTACCAAAATTTATGCTCAACGGGTATGAATGACTATACATGAAGGAACCCAATAAGGGAAAATTGACAAGTGAAGATGCAATAATGAATGAGTTGATTGATTATTCTAAAGTAGAAGGTAAGCATGAATGAGCTACAAAGAAGGCCAAACTCAAACCTACCAGCTCCAATCTTACATGCGGGATAATGGGATCCCCTGCTCCAATCATTGACCCCAAATCCAATCTCTTGGGAAGAAAGAACATTTCAGAATATACTGTGATAAGAAATAACACTTTTTCTTTTTGTGGAGAATTAGATTGAAAGACTTACTTCAATTGAAACGTTTAAACTACTTTTCTTTGGAGAAAAAGAGGGAAAGGAGAAAGAAGTTAGCACAAAACTAGAAGAAGGGAAAAGACAAACTAGTGGGATTGATCCAAGATTCAATCTTTTCTAGAGAAGTTGACGAGAAAATCAATAGCAACAACTATAATACTTTCAGATTAGGAACTGTCCTAAGTCTAGAATATTATTAACTTTATTCATATTCATATTAACTATTGCAGAAAATAAAATTTGAATACTTTATCTTAAAAGGTTTATAAAAATTTTGGTAGAGTTTCCTCTATAATACCAACAACTACTCCCTGTATACAATCAGAAAATTTTCTAAACATTTTCAATACTTGCATATATCWTGTAATCAAAACCAATAAACATCCAGTATAAATAAATCTTCCATTCCAACAATCGTTTACTAACTTAACACTTAACGAAATTGACATTTGTGAATCTTGAAAAATTTAATGCATGATTAGTTAAATAAAAAAAAACTTAAACATTACATAAAACCTCTCTATTCGACCATTTATCTTATTGACTAAACTTTATTTAAAATATCACACCGGGGTGTCAAGGTTTGCACATAAATGACTTCCACGCACCATCTGGCTACACATCACGTGACATGTAAAATGAAGGAAATGTAATGAACTATAAAGCTCAATAAGCAAATCTCATGCATGAATGTATGTAAAATGCACTATATACCATGAATTAAAATTTCATTTCCTCAAATAAAAATTCCTAAATATCTCCATGAAACTTTCATTTCAAAATGTAAGAACATTTCAAAACCTTCCCATTTTATTAAAATCGTGAGCTCACTTAGTGTAACGCCTAGCTATTAAGCTTGCAGTGGGCCATTGTTCTTTGGAACCCGATTACATTTCCTACCGGTAGAACCGCATAGCGGTTAACATCACTTTAACTTTTTCTTTYATCTTTTTCACCTCCCACGAGGTGAACATTACTTACTTCCTACACTACTAGATGTTTAGGTCGGATGCATCGGTCCCCCATGCCCCATTTCCCACTCATATCTTTCATGGCTAGGTTTACATTCCTTTTCAAAATCTTAACATTTTTTTGATAATAATTCATTTATAAAATTCCATTTCTTTTCAAGTTTTATTTCATAAACCATTTGATTTCTAAGTGCACGAATAACTCATGCAAGAAATGATGTAGAATACTATAACTACATGCCCATGACATGTACTACATAAATCCATATTTAAACATATATATCGATAGTAGGAAACATATTACATGAAATAATCCAATACAATCATAACACATTACATAACATAGTCCAATATAATCACTACATAACACATAATTGAATAAGTAGATGGGTATGGGGATTTACTTACTTGGAGTCCTTAACATTAAAACTCTACTTTAATTGCAAAGCGGAGTCCCTTGACCGCTTCTAATGTCAAAGTGCCGAAAATGACCTATTTATTGTTGCAAAAAAGAAATTCATTTAACATAATTGTTCAACCTTAAAACATTTGAAGCTTATCCTATGAATTTCACTTATCCCTATCAATCCGTATTTACGATTCGAATTTAACAATAATAACATACCGAAYATATAAATTATTTCATATTTTAAAAACTTCTTCTAACAAAGGAAGTGTCATCACAATCACTTTATATTCCTAAAATACATTCCTCATACTAATTTAAGTACAACCCTAAATCATGTTTAAACAAAATTTGCGTTTTCATAAGCTCGTCAATATCGAGTACAACTACGAAATTCGTTTGATTAATGAAATCGAAGAAACAATGGTTTCACCTTAAATTCTGTGAATCCTAAATGCAGTGTATGAAGCTGTGTTGYGCCCCGGACGTGCGCTCAGGCTACGCACGTACAATAGCCCTGGTTGCACACAGTGCCTAGTCGCTTGGGCATTTGGTGGCCTAGGTGCATGGGTGCTTGGTTGCCTAGGCGTTTGGTGGCCTAGGTGCCTGGGCACTTGGTTGCCTGGGCACCTGATGGCCTAGAAACTTCCTASTCCTGGCCAGACTCTACTGAACGGAACAGAACCAAACGGAGCTCGGATAGCACCGGTCTAGTAGAGGAACGACGTCTTTATGCAGAAGCAGATTTGGAAGGCATGGTTTCGCGAGCCTCTGGTAGACGGCTTTCAATCGGCAACAACAAAGGGCCGATGAGCAACGCGCAAGCTTCGATGCGCTGGGCCATGAATTTGGTGGTTGAGCTTAGCGAGCAAACTAGTGCCAGATTGCGGCTAGCAAGCTTTGGTTGCGATCGAGCAGGCGATGGCAAGCAGATCCGACTGGCACTTGTTGAGCATGGCATGTGGAGTGGCCTGGGCAAAGGGAGATCTAAACAGCAGTAACTCCAAGCATAGACTAGCCGAGTCGATGAGCAGTAGGCTTCGGGGTTCCTTCGAGCAGCTGTGACTTTGACGGGAGCAAATCTAGTGCCAAACAGAAGCGAACGTCGAGCTGTGAAAAGGAGACATCAGGCTGACTCAGATTGGGGCAAGGGCGCAGAGAGATCCGATCGAGACTTGAGCTCTGGTCAAATGAATGGCGTTTATCAAACAACATGAATGGCAGAGTAGATTGACAGCTAGCAGATTAAATCGGCGATGGAGGCAAGGTGGACTATGACCGGTGGCCCACTGTGAACCTCTAGAGTAGCCGGCGAAGAAGGTTAGCGTGAACGATGAAGGGTCTGAAGGCTAAAACCTTCAGCAACCCTAATTTTCTCTTCTTTTTTTTTTTTTTTTTTTTAAGGCTTGGCCCCTAACCCAATCCTTTAGGCCTCCCCATCCCATAATCAATCCAGCCAAATAGATTAAATCCTTCGGGCTTTCCTTTCGGCCATAATCTAGTTTTTGAATGAAGAACTAATAGGCCCTAACAAGTCGAGCCTACACTAACTAACCAAAAACCTAATTCAACTAACACAATAATTTTATACTTACTTATAYGTACAATTAAATAACAATCACCTAGAAAATTTATCAAACCCTAGTTGGCACACAATTCATATGATGATACAAAATTCATAAAAATGAACAAAAATAATATCCTGAGTGTTACAACAATAAGGAGAATAAAATAAAAGGAAATCTTCTACAAATTCGACAACATCGAAGAACTTCAAATATATTATAGCAGACTACAAAAATAAACTATTTACACAACCTTGTGTAAATCAAGAATCATAATCTTAAAAAACGTAAAAAAAGCTACAATGTGAAAGACCTGCAAAATGAAGAACCCACAGAGTTGAGTTTCTATTCCAAGATTCAAACATGAAAGAGTACAAGAGAAAGAGAGAAAGAAAGTGAGTCAGCAACTTGAAGGTGAAGTAGAGAAAAAAAAGTATCGAAAGAAAGAAGAAGAATAGATGAGAAGAGAAGTGAGGCGGTGTTGTAGTATGCAAGCAAGTGAAAAACTCTACAAAAATGATTAAGGAAAAGATGAGAAAAAGAAAGAAAAGGTGGCTGTGGGAAATAGGTTGATCAAGTAGGAGATTTTGGTTGACAAAGAACCAAGAAAATGTATTAAAAAAATAAGAGAGAAATGTGAGGAAATGATAAGAAAATTATAAGAAATGGAAAGGAAAAGAATAAGAAAATGATAGAGAATGTTGGAATCTAATGGGAGGTGGAAGTGTGACCAAGAGTGTGTGGGTATATATATAATATATATAATATATATATATAAAGGAAAAGAGATAAGAAAAAGGAAAGAAAAACAAAAAGATAAATGAATTTCCTACAATTATATTACTACAATTATTATTATTTTAACCAATACTAGGGTTTGTTTCTAATAAAATATTAATGTTCAGATTCCTTCTAACCAATGAATTAAACCATGCCTCGACCATTTAAAGTAATTAGTAATTAATAACTAAATAAATATTCAAAATATATTCTAATTCTGAAATTATCTAAGTTTTCAGTGTCTCAACTTATCACGTAATTGCGTTTTATGAGATTCCATATTGATGAATACTAGCTGAAAAATTTTAGTCTTTTATATTCTTCCTCACTAAAAGGAATTTTGTCCTTGAAATTTTTTCATACCTTGGAATAAATCTGGATACTTCTGTCGCATATACTCTTTTGTCTCCCAGGTAACTTCCTCGATGCCATGGTGTTCCCACTTAACCTTAATGAGAAGTATTTCTTTGTTTCAAAGCTTCTTGCTACTAGCTTCGAGCACCCGCACCGGTCCTTATTCGTAGGACAAGTTACATCACAGTCGAACTTCTTTGTCATTTATTACATGATCTGATGCCGGATGATACTTCTTAAATTGAGATACATGAAATACATCATGCAATCCTGCTAATCCTGGCGGTAGAGCTAGTCGATATGCCACATTGCCAACTCTTTCTGGCACTTAAAAATGTCCGATATATTGATGGAGCCTTAACTTCAAAAATACTTTGTTGCCTACGCTGAATGCTAAATCTCTCATTCGGTTATCAAATAGCTCTTCTGTCAATCTTGAGCCACTTCTAGTCATTCTTGGATCAACTTTACCTTATTCAGAGTTTCTTCCATGTCTAGTGATTGATTAATATTCCTTATTCTTCCTTCACCTACCTCCTCCCAATAGATTGGTGACTCCTATAACGCATCATATGGTGCCATTCCGATGGAAGACTAATAACTATTATTATAGGCGAATTCCACTTAAGCTAGATTATCTACCCATTTATTCTCGAAATCCCATGCATAAGGCCTAAACATATCCTCCAAAATCTATATACTCCTTTCAGAATGTCTGTCAGTTTGAGGATACATTGTAGTACTGAAACTTAGTGAAGTCTCCAAAGCTTCTTGAAACTTGGGCGAAAATCTAGAAATGGGATCCTTATCTGATACAATGTTTAAAGGCACGCCATAGAATCTAACAATTTTCTGTACATAGAGTGGAGCTAATTTTTCCAATGAGTATCTCTAGTTTATCGAAATGAAATGTGTGGACTTAGTCAACCAATTTACTCCTACCCATAAGTGTCTCAGTTATCTCAAGTCGCAGGAAGTCCCGTGACGAAATCCATCGTTATACAATCCTATTGCCATTCAGGTATCGGTAGAGGTTGCATTAAGCTTCCAGGTCTTTGATGTTTTGCCTTTACCTTCTGGCAGGTTAGCTACTCAGCTATCTCTCTTCATGTTATTCCACCAAAACTGCAGCTTGAGATCGTGATACATCTTAGTGCTTCCAGGGTGTATTGCATACCAATTCTTATGGGATTCATCCAAGATTCTTTTCTTTATCTTTGGGTTTCTTGGAACACACACCCTATTTCGAAAACAAATTATTCCTTTGAAATTAGCTTGAAAGTCGGGTAACTTTCTCATTTTTATCTTCTTTTTCAATTCCTAGGTCTGTAGATCCCGTTCCTGAGCCTCATTGATCTACTGTCTAATATCATGTGCCACACTGATATTGGCTATCCTTATCTTTTCATTGTGGATTTYGATCATCGAAGTAATTCTTTCTTCCAGGTTCTCTACCTCTTGAACTCGTACTCGTGCCATTTTCACTTCCTTGCTTAATGCATCTACCACCATGTTTGCCTTACCCAGGTGGTAGTTAATCGGATATCAATATTCTTCTAGGAACTCCATCCAACTCCTCTAACTCATTTGAGATCCTTTTGAGTGAATATATATATTTCAAACTCTTATGGTCCCTATAAATTTCATATTCGGCTCCATATAGGTGACATCTCCATCTTTTCAAGGCAAAAACGACAATAGCTAATTCCAAATCATGGGTGGGGCTGTTCGCCTTCATGAGGCTTAAGTTTCTAAGACGCATAAGCTGCTACCTTTCTGTAATACCCCGAGATTTAATTTTCATTTTTACGAACTTTATATAATTATATAATTTATATTCTAATCCACTAGTTAGATTATATTCATGATTATTAGTTGTTTGAGTATTTTACAGTAAAGACTTGGAATCCGAAACGTTCGATGTGCCAAKTAGAAATAAATAATTATTTYTTTAATTTATTATTTRTTATGCGTTAATGTGTGAGTGTATTTATTTAAAGGTGAAATTTTATTAGTTTAATTTAATTAGAGGTCTTAGTTAATTAATTTAGACCTAACTTGTTGAAATCCATCCTCTTCTTACTCAATGTAAAACCAGACTTAGAATTCGATTTTAGGTCGAAAGAAAACTTATAGATTTTAAAATTGTTGGGCTTAGTTGGTTAATGAATAAAAATGGCCCATGAAGGAATTTTAGTTAGGATTAGGTTTAGTTTTAAAAAAAAAAACTAGTTAAATTAAATTAAAGATTTACTGTTCACCTTCTTCAACCAAAGAAAAACCCTAACCCTAGCAGCCCTCACCACCACGCCTCTTCCCTCTCTTTGCCGAAGTCGCTCGTTGCAGCCTCTCCCCTCCTTTCTCTTTCTTCTCTCTCTCTCTCCCTCTCTCTCTCCTCGCTCTTTACCAACTGCCAAACTCAGCCAGATTTGCTCGTARATCTGCCTGGGCCGCGGCCCAAGGATCCTTGACATTGCCTACTCCCTGCTCGTTGCTGCTGTTTGTGCTAGTACTGTCCTTGTAGATTCGTTCGCGGGGACCAAGACAGAGGACTCTCGCCATTAGCTGCTAGTCATTCATTAGAAGGAGACGAGCTCAACTAGTCCGCCTTGCCCAATCCAGATCGAAAACTGGTTGGCATCTCGATTGCTACTCACTGCTGCATGAAGTTCGTCGACCAAACTAGTCTCGGTTCTTCAGCTCGTTGGCCTCAAATCTCAGAGTTTCGTCAACTAGTCGCCGGAAACAGGTCACAAAGTTGATCAGCAAACAGAAATTTGCTTGGAACAGGATTTGCCTAAGCTAACCAGGCACCAATGCGACCAGGCACCATGCACCTTTCCTTGAACCAGTTGTGTGAGCACCGCACATGCTTGACTAGGACTGCCATTCGCATGCTTGGAGCGTATCTTTCCCAAAATAGATGCCATTACATCTTAGACTCGATACCACACCTAAGGTTCAAGATTCGAGGTGAATCCTTAGTTTCGTCATTTAAACTAATCGAATGACCTAATTTTGCATTATGTAATAATAAATTAAGGAAAAATATGGAATATGTTTAATTGAAACTTAAGTTAGTACGATTAAGTAAAAGGAGGATATAATTCTAGAAATATATTGAAAAATAATTTAAGGTTTGTATGATAAAATAATATATATTGTGATTACGATTATTATTGTTATTTTAAGAACAAATTAGGAGTCATGAAATTAAATTGTACTATTAGTAGTTCGATTTTTATGACATAGAAATTAATCTTGAGAAATTATTGGTTTAGGTCACCATAGGAAAAACGACGGAGGTATTAACGGTAAACACTTGTGTTAAATGAATGTATTTGGTTAAACAAGTTTCAGATGAATATTCTTTGTGTAACAATATTAGGATACTATGGCACATTTGACATTGTGGGCAACTAAGGCACATTCTCATTAAAGTAAACAAATTTACTGAGGACTATAAGTAAGTAAATCACCACATTCTCATTAATTATGATACATGTGAATTGTTATTTTGACTAAAAATCTCTATGTGAATTGAATATGAGTTCACGATTTTTATTAATGTAAGTAAAATCTGACATTCTCATATAGTTAGGATGCAAGTGTGTTGTTATTATAATTGAATCTTCTTAGGTGAATTGAATGTGAATTGATAATTGCTCTTATGTGTTATAATCTGATATTATTTTCAGTATGTGAATTTAGTACTTATTGATATGTTAGAAATTTTAAGTTAAGAGTTCATATGGTCCATGATCATGAGCATATAGTTTGCAGTAGTTGCACATTTTCTAGCATGGACATAATCATACATTTAAGAATGGAAATGTTTTAAAGAATGAAATTTTGGAAAGGARAATGTTTTGAGGAATGATGTTTGAAAAAAAAATGTTATTTTTATGATGAATGATTTTCAAACATTAAGAATTTTGAAAAAGGGATGTAAAGCTTAGATCATGAAATGTGCGAGTGGAAAATATGGTGTGGGGGACTGACACACCCAACCCAGCCATCTTGTAGTGTGAAAATTCATGTGTTTTTCACCTTTTATGTGGTGATGTTTAGGAAAAGATTAAGTTATGTTAACTGCTTTGCGGTTCTACTGGTAGAATGTGATCGGGTTCCAAATAATAATTGCTCATTATAGATCTTATTGGCTAGGCATTACACCAAGTGAGTTCACGATTTTATGAAATGGAAATGTTTGGAAAGTTTGACAAAAAGGAAATTTTGGAAAGTTCTCATGATTTGAAAAGAAAGTTTTTCTGAAAGTTTTGACAAAGTGAATTTTTTAACATCATTAAATATAGTGCATAATACACGCATTCATGCATAAAATTTACTTACTGAGCTTAGTAGCTCAACCCATATTTCCTTATTTTACGTTTCAGGTGATGACTAGCCCAATGGGTGAGGAAATCATTTGGGGAGCTAACTTTGAAGGGTTATTTATGTTAATTAAATTTTTTATTGATTTATGAACTTGTTGAATGCTTAATTTTTTATTCATTTTATTTCAAAAGCTTGCGTTAGAATTCAATCATATGAGTATTTGGTTGGCAAATTTATTAATGGGGTTTGAAGTGATTTCATTATATGTGGAGTATTAGAAATGTTTGGAGCGAGATTTTGTGATTTTATACAAAGGGAATATGTTGATATTAAAGAGAAAAGTTTGCCGACATTTTTATAAACCCTTTGTACTAAAATATCCAAATTTTTATTTTCCTCAATTTTCGCAATATATATAAGGGTAAATGGGTGACATTCCTGGGTTATGACAGTTTCTATTTGGGGGTGTTACACTTGCTCTCTTGCATAAGTTCAACACCTAAGCCTTCCATTAGTGCATTTGTATACAAAGCATAAACTTTTTCCAATTAAGGTAAAACCAAAATGGGTGCGGTGGTCAGTCTATTTTCAAGTTCCATGTAACTACTTTTGCACCTCTCTCTCTATGTAAATCGTACATTCTTTTGAATGAGTTTAGTGAGAGGGCTTGCAATTTTTGAAAAATCTTTGATAAAATGTCTATACTACCCTGCTAAACCGAGAAAGCTCCTGCTTTGATTGGGTTCTCTAGTCTTTTCCAATTGGCCACTGCTTCTACTTTCAAGTGGTCTACTGCGATATCTTCTTTTTAAATCACATGCTCCAAAAATGATACTTTTTTAAACCAAAATTGGCATTTCCTAGACTTATCATACAGCTAATGCTCTTGAAGCAGCTATAATACCCATCTTGAATGTTCTTCATGGTCTCCAGGAGTCTCATAGTAGACCAAAATTGTAACACCCCAAGATTAAGAAACTTTATCCTAATCCGGGAATGTCACGATTCACTCACTGATATGAATTTACGAAAATTTTTGAAATAATAAAAATCTTGAAATTTAAAATAGAAAAGAGATTTATAAAAATCTCAGTAGAGTTTCCTCTGTAACTTCAATAACTACCTATTTAAACTCAACAATATCCAAAATAATAAATAATGTGTTCCAACAAATCTTTTACCAACCTAACATTTATTCAAATTGAAATTTGCAGAAACCAAAAGATTTAAAACACAAGTAGCTAAACCAAATAAGAAATATCCTAATGATACGCAAAAACCATTCTAGTCATAAATTATAAAATTTCACTTTCTCATTTAAAAACTTTCTAGACATTTTCATTTGATAACCTTTTCATTAAACTTTCCTTTCAAAGTGTAAGAACTTTGTAAAACCTTTCATTTCATTACAGTCATAAGCTCACTGAGTGTAACGCCTAGCCGTTAAGCTCTGCAGTGAGTCATTATTCTTTGGAACCCGATTACATTTCTACCGGTGGAACCGCAAAGCGTTTAACATTACATTACTTTTCCTTTCATCTTTTCACCTCAAAGAGGTGAACATTACATTTCCCTACCCTCCAAGAGGGTCGGGTTGAGTGCGCCGGTCCCCCACGCCCCATTTCCCACTCACATCTTTCATGGCTAGGTTTACACTCCTTTCAAAAAATYTTAACATTTTCCTGAACATGTTACATTTATAAAATTCATTTCCTTTCAAAATTCATTTCCTAAACCATTCACTTTTTAAATGTATGAATGGCTCATGCCAGGAATGATGTAGAATACTATAACTACATGCCCATGACWTGAAATGCATACAACTATTTTAACATGCCATTCAACATAATAAGGGTACAAGATATTAAATACGTGAAAACATTCCACACAATCAACACATTTCATAACACAATCCCATACGGTCACCACATAACAGAGAACGAAAGAGATAGGTGAGTAAGGAATTTACTTGCATAGAATATCATAGACAACACATTAAATTTACCTAAAGGAATTTAGATACATCAATTCAAATGCATTAGTGAAAGGAGAGAATTTACTTACAAGGAGTCCTTTATGTTAAAGGGTTCTTATTTAAATTGCGAAGTGAAATCCCTTGAGCGCTAAAAAATGATTTAATGTGATTATAGAGGAAAAGTCCATTTAGTACGATTGTCTAAGCTTAGATATTAAAGGTCCATTCCATGAATGTCATTTGCCAATTGTACATAGGTCATAAATTCCAATATCAAATAATAACATTTTCACCTTTAAGTCCACAAAATCTAAGTATCGCAGAAGTGGTGTTGGGCCTCGGGCRTGCGCTCAGGTGGCGTGTGCGCCACAACCCTAGTCAYGCATGGGGCCTGGTCACTTGGGCKTTTGGGCGCTTGGTTGCTGGGCATTTGGYGCCTGGGCACTTGTTGTTTTGGAAGCTAGCGAATAGCCAGCAAGGGCCCAGTTTCCAGCGAATTCCCGATGACGAGTAGAACAGTAATAACACAAGGTCTGGGCGAATCGATCAGATCGGCTTCTCCTCCAACCAGTCGTTGGAGTAGCAACATTAGCATGAGAAAAACTTGACCAGCAAGCTTTTGGTCATGCAGCGGCAAGCAGATTCGGGTGCGACGAGTTCTGGCCAGTAAGATGAAAAAAGTGACGACAGCAAGCTGAGGACCGAACCTTCATGTTGGTGCTGGTTTTTGTGATAAGCAAGCGAGTGATGTTGGCAGAAGTGCAGCAGTGATTTGTAGCTCCAACGAGCTCGAGCAATGGGCAATAGCAGCGCGGTCGGTAAAGGGAATTGAGGACAAATCTGGGAGATTGCACATGGTCAAAATCTAGACGATCTCCGGCTGGATGCGGGGATCTTCCTGGCCGAACGTTCGCGAGTCAGCTGAGCGACACACAGCAACGGATCTGGACTGGTGCTACAAACACACGAGCTGCTGGAGGAGAGACAAAAACATTTCCAGATCAAGGCGGTTCGGACTGAGCGACGGCAGTGGATCGATGGCGTGATGGGGCAATCGCTACAACCAATCCCGTTGAGCAACCATCGACCAGACCACGATCGATCGTGGCATCGGCAAAGGAATGAAGAGACAGTGCGTACAGCGTGAAGGGTGGCAGTGGCAGTATAGGGCAGTCGTAGGGTTTGGGGAGGAAGAAGAAAGTTTATGTTTTCTTTTCCCCCCTTTTTTTAATATTTTCTCTCTTTTTTTAATTACTTGGGTCGTAATCCAAACTTTTTGGGCCTTCCYATCCATAACTAGCCCAATCCTTAAATTAAATTCAACGGGCTTTCTTTCGATAAAAGTTTAACTTCCGACTGAGAAAAGAATAGGCCCATAAGTTGGGCCTCTAACCAACCGAGGACCTTCATTCGATTAACATGATAATTTCATATTTATTAAACGTACGATTAAACAATAACTACATAGAACATTATCCAACCCTAGTTGGCACTCAAATTCACAAGACCAAACAAAAATTAATAAAAGAAAAATTTCGGGTATTACAAAAATATCATCAATGAATATCACCACACATTGATCCAATGATTAGATGAAAGATTCTATGCATTAAGTCTATAAAAATAGCTGGTGCATTTGTCAATCCAAATGGCACCACTACATATTCATAATGTCCATACCTATTATTAAAGGCARTTTTGGGGATATCTTCTTCTCGAATCCTAACCTRGAAATATCCCTGCTTTAAATCTAATTTTTAGAAGTATCTTACTCCTTGTAACTGATCAAATAGCTCATCAATAAAAGGTAGGGGGTACTTATTCTTGATCATTACACTATTCAAGCCTCGATAATTAGTACACAAGTGCAACATCCCATCCTTCTTCTTAACAAATAGCATTGGAGCTTCCCTAGGGATAAGCTTGGTCTAATAAATCCCAACTCCAAAAGTGTTTACAATTATTCTTATAACTCTTTTAGCTCTGCCTGGGGTATACACTAAGGGGTCCTAGATATATGTTCCATCCCAAAAACTAATTCAATGGCAAACTCAACCTTTCGTTTGGGGGTGAAGGGGTTAAGAAGTTAATTCCTCAGGAAAGACATCTGAGCACTCTCTTACCACTAGTACCTCTTCCAATTTGTCTAATTCCTTAGACTCATCGAACACATATGCCAAATATCCTTGACATCATTTCCTTAACAATTTCCTAGCCATTATGCTAGAAATAAATGGACTTAGCACTTGACGCCTATCTCCTTGAAACTCTAAACTAACTCCACCCAGTCGAATGAATTTAATCGTTTTCTATCTACTGTCTAGCTGCAAATTATATTGCACTAACCAATCCATACCCAAAATCACATCATAATCTGTAAATGGTAATACTGTCAAATCCCCAGGTAATTCATTACTACTAATCAAAATCACACAATCCCTATACACCGTATCTGAAATTATACTATCCTCTAAAGGTGTACTGACAAACACTTATATGGTAATTCAGTACAAGGCTTAAGCAAGTATTTAGTATAATGCAAGGCAACAAATGAATGGGTAGCTCCAAGGTCAATTAATGCTCGAGCTTCATGAAGAAAGACAGTTAACTTACCTTTCACTATGTTGGTTCCTCCTTGCTCATCTTGTTTTTCCAACATGACTACCCGAGCTTTACTTGTGGTTTTCCAAACCTCATGTTAGGAACAGTTTGGGCTCTGGAAGCCTTAGGTCCCATTCCAGATGTGATTGCATTGTTCTTCTTAGGATAGCTCCCTGCAAAGTGATTAAAGCTCCACATACTAAATACTGATAGTTCTTCCTCCGACAATCTCTTTCAAAAGTTCGAACCTCTTACAGTAGTTACAAATGATATATGACTATTGACTTCAACCAAACATGGGCTTTCCCTGATTTAGGTTCTTGGGATTACCCTATAACTTTCTTGTCATGGGCTGTTTCAATGAGGATGGTCCCAATCCYGAAATCATCCTTCGAGCTTGCAATGCTTTGCTACTATTTTTCATTAGCATAGCTGCCTCAATTGTCACATTGTAGGTGATAGACGAGTAAGATGCCAATGCCCATTGCAACTCTGGTCAAAGTCGCTTAATAAATTGACATGTCTTATGTTCCTCCATGTTGATAAGTTAGCAATAGTATTTTGACAGTTGTTCAAACCTAGCTGCATATTGCAACACCGACATGCCTCATTGCTGTAATGTTTAAAATTCGTGTTCCCACTTTTCTTGAACACACCGAGAAGGAATTACTACTTGAATTCTTCTATGAACCGTGCCCAAGTCATTTCCACCCCTTGATGTTCCCAGGCTTCATGAGTACATGTCCCCCACCCTCAAGCGGATCCCCTCAATCTAAATGCTACAAAGGTTACTTTTCTTTCATCTGGATATTGGAGGGTTCAAAAAATATCCTCTATCTGTTCTATCCAACATTATACTTTATCTTCTTGTTCGGCCTCACCAAAATATTTGTAGGGGTCAAAATTTCARGAATCGTTCCGATGCTTCGTCCTTGTCATGGTTATCAAACCTCTCTAGCTCTCACTTTCCAGGGYTGTCTCAATGATAGTATGGCYAAATGATCTAATGTCTTTGCCATCACCGGTTCATACTGGAAAGTTGGGTTCGATTCTTGTATTCAAGAACTGGCTTCCGAGCTCTCGGCATTCTGTCAAGTTATCAAATACATCCTCACATATATATAAAACATACGTATATACTTATTCCTGATACTGATTATCAACGATATTCACTTCTAGACAAGTCAAGATGATACTATAATAACCAAGTTTAAGCATACTCATAACAAAACAAAATTTCAAGATAAACTACATTGATTYCTACAATCCTTATTCTTACTATAAACGAAGGAGTTTACGACCATCATAACTCAACTAGGAAGAAATTATGACAAACATAATAAATTCAAGAGAAATTTACAGCAAACATACCCTAACACAAGAATACTAGCCACTACATCCGAAATCACCTGTACAATAAGATACATAATATACACAAAATAAATGAGTCTCCTTGAGACTCTATAGTCTCTATTCAACCCTAGATCCTCTATGATCTAGCGGTGATGGTAAGGCTAGGATGCCTAACGAGAAGCATTGTTTTGTGAAGTGCTGACCGACGAGGTCATATTTGAATCGCCTTCCTCTGAATTAACATCTTCATGCCCTCTTTGTTGCTCAACGGTTCTACCTAACTCTATTCGAAGATTCCTTTTCTCCGTTTCCAATTTTTGCCCTCTTTTTATTACTCTTATTAAGTCGTAATCATACAAGATGTTTTTTGTTTGAAGCTGTGCACACTGCATCTCTAACATATCGATTTGATACCGCTTACAAGCCAACTCACCCTCTAGCTCATGGTTTCGAGCTTCTTGAGCTCTAGTCTTTGGCGTCCTATAACATCAAAGGTAATCCAATCAAAGTTTATTAATGCAACTATATTCCCATACACACTCATCCCAAAAGAATCTTAGAATAACATAATCACAAGACTCTACAAAATTTCAAAACAGAGGCTTTGATACCAACTGTGACGAACAGCCCTCCCTTAGGTGCCTCTTGGGCTATATGGGTGTTGTTTATTTCTCAACAGTCAATACAGTTGAACATTCAATGCATCGAAAATCATAAATAGAATATGAACATCTAATTAAATATATAATCTTACAATATTAAAACACCTAAACATACATAACTAAACTCTGTAGTACAATACCAAATTATGAGAGTACGATACCAAATTATGATAGTACAATACCAAATGACATGAAAAACACTCTAACCACTACAAATGATTAGAATCTCCAGGCATCACAAAATTTATGTACACCGTACCTCTTCTAAACCTGAAGTCATCTGACCTCTCGAAGTTTCTGCACCTGTCACTAAAACATGTGGAAATAGAGTCAGTTAGGATCTGTGAGTCATGTATCTATGTGTGATAGTGCACAACTTTAGTACAAATCATTCTAAAAATTATTGTAACACCCAGAATTTTTCCTTTATTAATTTTGTTTGATTTTGCGTGAGATTGTATACCAACTAGGGTTGGAAATTTTATATGTGATTAATATATTGAAATCGCATGTTTAATAAGTACGAAAATATTATCCATGTCGAATAAAAGTCATTTGTTGGTTATAGGCTCGACTCGTGGTCCTATTTATTTCTTAGTCGGAAGTTGGACTTTTTATCGAAAGGAAGCCTGTTATATTTAATTTAAGGATTTTGGGTTAGATTTGAATGGGAAGGCCCGAAAGGTTTGGGTTACAGCCTAAAATATATAAAATAAAAGAATAAAAACAGAGAAGAAAATATATAAAAAAATAAAAAGAAAGAAAGATAAGAAAAAGAAAAACCTAAAGAAAAAAGAAAAACCCTTCATCTTTTCCTCTCGTAAACCGCCACCACCGCCACTGCCACCCACTTCCAGGAAGCCCCACCGCCATCACCGTCTACTTCGTTTTCTGCCATTTACCGTGCGATGCTGCTCAATCAATGACAAACCGCTCAGCTGTTGGAGGATTTTGCCGCAACTCGGCTAGACMGCRCGACCCCTACTCMGTCGTTCGCTGTGTTCGAGGTCACAACCCTCCACTCGCCAGATCGCTAACTGCTTGGGTTGCGATCGATGAGCCACCCGCGTCTCGAGTCAGATTGCTACAGCTCGCAGTTGCTGTTGTTGTTTGTCGAGGCTGCTCGAGTTGCTGCGAGATGCACGCCAAGAGGATCCACCCCTACCAGATCCGGTAAGCCATCTTCCTCTTCTATGTCTCTGCACAATCAGATCTATACGATCATTCGCCAAATCCGCTGTCGTCACTCCTTTTTTACGCGACCGGATTTGCGTGACACCGTTGGCCAAATTCGCTGACGTCCTACTTTGTGCAACCGGATTTGCGCGACACCATTCGCCAGATTTGCCGTCGCCATTTTTCTTCCTCTACTCAACAGTTTTTCCCTTCGAACTAAAGTCAAAATATTTGCAGTTGATCGTTATTTTGGCTCTCTGTCCTTGCTGCTTGCGTCGCCGGTTATCCCTTGCCTTCAACCAGTCGCCGGGAGCTTCATCAGAAACTGATTTTGCCCGGGCAGTGTCGAAGCAGAGCCCAGCAGTGCTCAACGCCAGTAGGTGTTCCAGTCGTGAGTCAAGAATCAGCATCTGGTGCAGCGCCTAGCAGTGCCTATCGCTAGTGCCAACCATCGGGCTCCCAGCGAACGCCCAGGCACTCAGACGCCATTGTGCACACAGCTTGAGCGCACTCTCCAGAACCCAATACCGCTACTGCAACACTTAGATATCGCAAACTTACAGGCGAAAACGTTAACACTTGACATTGAAGTTTATGACTTGTACATAATTATGCCCTGAATTGAATTAGTGGGAGAACATAGATTAGGTTTATTTCTGAGCTAAGGAATTGAATTGTATACTTAAAAATCTGATACTTGATAATATAAGAACTAAATGTTGATTTATAAACTGAAAAAGGACATTCTTGGATTAAACACATAATACCTAATTTGGGACGATCGAACTAAGTAGACCACATTTTTTGTATCACAACTAGGTCATTTCGAGGCCTTGCGTTGAGAACGGTTGAAGGAGTTCAGTTGACAATTTAAGTAAGAACCCGATAATGTAAAGGACTTCGGGAAAATAATCCTCCTATCTTATTAACGTTATAAATAAATGTAATTGAACTCTTTTAATTGCTCTAATATGTTGTGTATAGGATTGTATGTTGATGTGTGTAATTGTGTGGAATGTTACATGTGTTCATATCCTGTATCACTCTTATGTCGAATGATATGTTATCATGTTTCATATCTTGTACTGTTTGTCGAATGTTATGTTATATAAGGTTGTATGCATTTCATGTCATGAGCATGTAGTTAGAATTCTACATCACTTCTGGCATGAGCCATTCACACATTTAGAAAGTAAATGGTTTAGGAAATGGAATTTTTAAAGGAAAATGTTAAATTTTTCGGAAAGAAGTGTAAACCTAGCCACGAAAGATGTGAGTAGGAAATGGGACGTGGGGGACCGTCGCACCCGACCCTACCCTCTTGGAGGGTAGGTAAGAATGGAATGTTCACCTCCTTGGAGGTGAAAGTATGGAAGTTAAAAGAAATGTAATTTTAACCGCTTTGCGGTCTACCGGTAGGAATAGAACCGGGTTCCAAATAAGATGGCCCACTGCAGAGCTTAGTGGCTAGGCATTACACTCGAGTGAGCTCATAAATGAAAGAAAATGGAATGTTTTACTGTAAGTAAATTTTGAAGGAAATGCTTTGTAAAGAAATTTTGAAAAGGGCATGTTTGGAAAGTTCTTCATTTAAAAGGCAAAATCTTAAAATTTCATAACATGTAGGGCATGTTTACGCATTCATGCATGAGGTTTATTTACTGGGCTTTTTAGCTCATTTATTTTTTTTATGTTTCATTTCAGATGATATGTAACCAAATGGGGCGAGGAGGTCGCTTGTGGGCGAGCTATGATACCCGGAAACTTGTTTCAAATAAATTTTATGTAATAAGGTAAATATTTCTGAATGGTTTAAATTCTTGAAGTTTTCGCGATTTTTGTTTTGAATAAATGTTGGAATAGTGAGGATTTGTTAAAACACTTGGTTTACACTCTTTTGGGTGTTGTTGAGTTTTTAGATTGATAGTTTGATTATTTGCGAGTGAAGTGATGTAATATTCTCAACTTAGGATAGTTCCTAATCTGGGGGTGTTACGATTTTGGTATCAGAGCCTAGGATTTTTAAAAACGATTCAGTAGACTTGATAAGAGAAAGACTTATAAATTTTTGGGTATCAAGCAATGCCACAAGCTTCCCTTCCTGGACCATCTAGTAAGTTTCTATTTTGATTTAGATTCTCGAATGAGTTGAACATTAAGTGTTAAGGTTCTATTTTGAATTAAATTTTGTAATGGGTTGAATGTTAAGTGTTATAGTATATCTTGATTTTGCTTTGAATTTAGGGTAAAGAATAATGTTCGATGTTATAATCATGCGCTATGTTTGTGTATAAGTTCTTGCACGATAAAATTTTTTAGTTTAGTAATGGTTCGTACTACGCATTCTCAAGCCCAAGACGGGGCAGGTAGTACCCGTGCCGCACAAGGAACTCCAATGAACATKGAGGCCTTTATGCAGGCAATGACTGCCTTCGAACAGGCTAGCCAGTCAAGGAGGAGCAAAACACGGGAATACGGGAAGATCTCGAAGTTTAAGAGGCTCGCCCCAACAACATTCTCGAGTACTATTGACCCTATGGAAGCGGAGAATTGGCTGACAGAGATACAGAAAACCTTCTCTGTAATAGCCAAAAAATTTTCCTTATTAATTTTGTTTGATTTTGTGTGAAACTGTGTGCCAACTAGGATTGGAAATTTTATATGTGATTAATGTTTTAAAATAGCACGTTTAACAAGTACGAAAATATTGTCTGGGTCGAATAAGAGTTATTGTTTGGTTAAAGACTAGACTTATGGGCCTATTTATTTGTTAGTCGAAAGTTAGGATTTTATCGAAAGGAAGCCTATTATATTTAATTTAAGGATTTTGGGTTAGGTTTGGATGGGAAGGCCCGAAGGGTTTAGGTTACGGCCCAAAATATAAATTTAAAAAAAGAAAATAAAAAGAAGAAAAAGAAAGGAAAAGAAAAAGAAAAACCCTAAAGAAACCCTTCATCTTCTTCCTCACGTGCGCCGCCGCTGCCGCTGCTGCTGCCGCCGTTTCTCCTCTGCCTACCTGAGGCCGCTTGTCRCGGCCCTTCCTTGCTTCTTCTTCCCTCTTCCCTTCCTCTACTGCCGATGCTGTGCCAACCGTCGTTGCTCGCCTGGGCGACTAGAGGAAATGTTTCCCGTCGTCGTCCAGATTCATTTGCGCTGGCTTTCTTCCCCTCTCGTGGTCTAATTTGGTCATTCTGTGGGTTCCCCTGCATGGGTAGCAGATCGGATCTACATTCCTATAGGCAGCAACCTTCTCTGGTAAAACTGTAGCCAAGGCAAACTGCTTGGGCGCTGAATCAGAAGCGAGTAATCAAAAGGAAACAACTGAGGCGTTGGTTACCGGCGAGACGATTTTCAGAGGTGACCCTTTTCTTGTTGATTCCAGCAACAGCGACATCATAATAGTCGAACCTGCAGCGATTGACGATCTGCTCTACTCGTCGAATCTCTGCGTACTGCTCACTTCGACCAGAAAGCCTTCGCTACTCGAATCGAAGCTCCGCCAAGGGCCAGCCGATCTATGCGCATCATCGCTTCAGCCCGACTGTTCGCACGACCATTTGTGCACGCCGCTAGTCACTCGCTCCCACCTGCACAAGCTGCTAGCCGCTCGTCTGTTGCTTGTGGTTTGACCAAAAAAGGGAGTTTTCAGATATGGAACTAGCAACAGCTTGGTACTGTTTGGTTATTGCTTGCTGATCTCTCCCATCACCGACCAGACCTTGTGCCAAAGCTGTTCTACTCGTCATTGGAGTTCTCCAGAAGTTGACCAGAAACATTGCCAGTCAACTGAGTTTGTTTGGCCGAGAACGGGCCTGGTAGTCAATAGTGCCAGACCTAGCTGTGCCCAGTAGCACCAGGCACTAACAGACATTAGGCGCCCAGTGCCCAACAAGCATAGGTGCCCAGTGCYCGACGCCAAAGTGCCCAAACCCTGTTGCGCAAGCCGCTTGACCGCACACTCGAGGACCCATTGCCATTCCCGAGACATTTGGATATCGTGAACTTAAAGGTCATTTCGAGGCCTTACATTGAGATCGGTTGAAGGAGTTCACTTCACAGCTTAAGTAAGAACCCGTTAACGTAAAGGACTCCGGGTAAGTAATCCTCCCATCTCATTAACGTTATAAATGAATGCAATTGAACTCTTTTAATTGCTCTAATATGTTATGTATGAGATTATATGTTGATGTGTGTAATTGTGTAGAATGTTAATGTGTTCATATCTTGTATCAATTTTATGTCAATGATATGTTATTATGTTTCCTATCTTGTACGATTTGTCGAATGTTATGTTATATACGGATGTATGCATTTCATGTCATGAACACGTAGTTAGAATTCTACATCACATTTGGCATGAGCCATTCACATACTTAGAWAGTGAATGGTTTAGGAAATGAAAATTTTAAAGGAAAATGTTAAAGTTTTGAAAATGTTGAAGTTTTCGAAAAGGAGTGTAAACTTTGCCACGAAAGATATGAGTGGGAAATGAAGTGTGGGGGACCGGCACCCCGACCCTACCCTCTTGGAGGGTAGGTAAGAATGGAATGTTCACCTCCTTGGAGGTGGAAGTATGAAAKAAAATCTTTTTTTGAATGTTAACCACTTTGCGGTTCTACCGGTAGGAATGGAATCGGGTTCCAAATAAGAATGGCTCACTGCAAGCTTAGTGGCTAGGCGTTACACTCTAGTGAGCTCACGAATGAAAGGAAATGGAATGTTTTACTGTAAGTGAATTTTGAAGGAAATATTTTGTAATGAAATTTTGAAAAGGGAATGTTTGGAAAATTTTTTTCATTTAAAAGGCGAACTCTTAACATTTCATGAGAGGTAGGATAGATTGATGCATTCATGCATTGAGGTTACTTACTGGGCTTTTTAGCACATTTCTTTTCTTATGTGTCATTTCAGATGATATGAAACCAGATGAGGCGAGGAGGTTGCTTATGGGCGAGCTATGATACCCTAGAACTTGTTTCAAACTTATTTTATGTAATAAGATAATTATATTATTTTTGAATGATTTAAATTCTTGAGGCTTCCGTTATTTTTATTTTGAATAAATGTTGAGTTTTAAATGATAGTTGATTATTTGCGAGTGGAATGATGTGACATTCTCGGCTTAGGACAGTTCCTAATCTGGGGATGTTACATTCTCTGTCATGCGATGCTCAAGCGAAGAAAAGGTCGATTTCGCCGCGTACATGCTACAAGGAGAGGCGTATGACTGGTGGCTGATGGTTCAGCGCCAGCATGAGAGGGATACTAGTCTCTTCGCTTGGGAAATGTTTATCGAGGCCTTCAACGATAAATATTTTCCAAGACTGTATGACAGTAGGAAGAGCGCGAATTTGTGAGGCTGGAGGACGGGAGCCAATCTGTTGGTGAGTATGAAGCTGAGTTCGCACGATTAGCCAAATTTGCTCCTAATTTGGTTGCTACGGAGGAAAAAAGAGCAAGACGATTTGAAGAGGGGCTAAGGCCTCAGATTAAGTTGGCAGTGATCCCATTTGAGCTTTCTTCATACTGAGAGGTTGTTAATAAATCTCTCTTGGTAAAGAGGGCTCAAAAAATGTTGAGTAAGGAGGAGTTTAGGAGTCCACCCACAAATTAGAGATTTAGAGGTGGAAATCCTAAGGGTGGTCAGAAGATGAGGTACGATCAAGGGAGTAGGCAAAGGAATCAGCACGGCAAACAGTAGAAGAAAGTTTGCTCCAAATGTGGCAAGAAACATATGAGTGAGTGCCTCTTCGGCAAGGGGGTGTGCAACAAGTGTGGAAAGACAGGGCATTATGTTAGGGAATGTCCTGGTGGAAGTGGTGGAGTGTGCTTCAACTATGGAAAGCGTGGACACCTGGCCAAGGATTGTAGAGTGGCAAAGCCAGTTACTCAGGCACGCATCTTCACGATGACGAGAAAGGAGGCCGATGAAGCACTGACCATAGTGTCAGGTACCTATAGTTTTAAAATTCCGTTAATTCAATTATTATGAATGATTGCATGAGTTTAAGATTACTTGTTATGTAGGCATTTTATCTGTGTGTAATACACCTGCCAAGATACTATTTGATTCGGGAGCTACCCACTTCTTTGTCCACCCTACTTTCGCTGAGAGACTTGGAACCTTGTGTACACGTATGCATACATTACTTGGCGTGTCCACACCTTTTGGGGAAGTCATGAATTCGGAGTACGTGTTGACGAATTGTACGATAGCACTGGATGGGAACGAGCTGATAGCAGAACTCATAGTGTTGGCTATTCAGGAGTTTGATGTCATTTTGGGCATGGATTGGCTATCAAAGCATCATGCCACAATTGACTGTCGCAAGAAGAAGGTTATGTTTGGTCTGCCTGGCGAGCTACAGTTCTGCTTTGTCGGCTTGAGGGTGAAACCATCTATCCCAAAAATATCTACCATGAAGGCCCGTCGAATGATGAAGAAGGGTTGCACGGCTACCTGGCTTCATTAGAGGAGATTCCTGAAATAGAGCTCTCAATCGAACAAATTTCGGTTGTTTGAGAATTTGTGGATGTGTTTTCGGATGACCTTCAAGGTTTACTACCGGTAAGGGTGGTCAACTTTGCCATTGATTTGGCGCCTGGAACGACACTGATCTCTAGGGCATCCTATCAAATGGTTCCTGTGGAACTTAAGRAGTTGAAGGAACAATTGCAKGACCTCATGGATAAGGGTTTCATCCGACCTAGTTTCTCGCCATAGGGTGCACCTGTACTGTTTGTGAAGAAGAAGGATAGATTGATGAGGTTATGCATGGACTACAGAGAGTGGAACGAGGTGACAATAGAGAATAGATACTCGTTGCCAAGGATCGATGATCTGTTTGATCAACTCCAAGGGGCGGGATATTTTTCCAAGATTGACGTGAGAGCTGGCCACCATCAGTTGAGGGTTCGAAATGAAGACATTCCTAAGACTGCATTTTGAACTCAATATAGACACTATTAATTTTTGGTGATACCATTCGAGTTGACCAATGCATCTACTACATTTATGAATTTCATGAATCGAATCTTTAAGGAGTATTTGGACCAATTCATCATAGTCTTCATTGACGACATATTAGTGTACTCTTGATCTAAGGAAGAGCATGAGGAGCATTTGAGGAAGGTACCCTAGGTACTTAGAGTCGAGAAATTCTTTGCAAAGTTTAAGATGTGTGAGTTCTAGCTTGATAGCGTGCCATTTCTAGGACATATTGTGTCCAAGGAAGGCATTGCGGTGGACCCAAGTAAGATTGAGGCAGTCCACGATGGCCGGCACCTACCAATATTGGTGAGGTTCGTAGCTTCCTTGGGTTAGCTGGTTACTACTGGAGATTTGTGGAAGGATTCTCCAAAATTGCCTCTCTTATGACCCGATTGACCAAGAAGAACACAAAATTTCTGTGGAGTGCGAATTGTGAGCACAGTTTTGAAGAGTTGAAGAGACGACTGACATCCACTCCGGTCTTGACAATTCCATAAGGTTGTGAAGGGTTCGTGATTTATAGTGATGCCTCAATGAAGGGTTTAGGTTGTGTCTTGATGCAACATGGTAAGGTGATTGCTTATGCYTCAAGGCAATTGAAGGAGTATGAGAAGAATTACCCAACGCATGATCTGGAGTTGGTTGCCATTGTTTTTACGTTGAAAATCTAGAGGCATTACCTGTATGGAACAAGGTGTGAGATTTTCACCGACCATAAGAGTCTCAAATACTTTTTCACCCAAAAGGAGTTGAATATGAGGCAACGACGATGGTTGGAACTCGTAAAGGATTATGATTGCGTGATAAACTACCACCCAGATAAGGCTAATGTAGCKGCTGATGCACTTAACAAGATAAATCATGGAGCTATGGCCGCTTTACGAGTCTGTCAGAAATCGCTAATAGTAGAGATTTGGAAGCTCGACTTGAAAATAGTATCGCAAGACTTATCAGGCTACTTCGCAAGTATGACTCTTACACCCACTCTCCTCGAGAGGATAAGGGATGTGCAGATGGATGACCCCCTGGTGTTGAAATGGGGCGAACAGAAGTTGCAAATGGGAAACGTTTGGATTTCGTAATCATGGTTGATGGAGCTCTGCGGTATGGCGATAGACTTGTGGTCTCGAATAATAAGGGTTTTAAGGAGGAGATCTTGAGAGAAGCTCATAGTACACCCTCTTCGGTTCACCCAGGAAGTATGAAGATGTATTGAGATCTAAGGAAACATTTCTGGTGGGTTAGCATGAGCCGTGATGTAGCGGAGTTTGCTCAGCGTTATCTTACCTGCCAGCAGGTGAAGGCTAAACATCAACAACCCTCTGGTCTCCTGCACCCCCTTGTGATTCCAGAATAGAAATAGGAATGCATTGGTATGGATTTCATTATTGGGTTTCCTAGGACGAAGAAGGGATATAATGCTATCTAGATAATTGTGGATCGTCTTATGAAGTCGGCACACTTTCTACCGGTTAAGACTACCTATAGCATGGAGAAATATGCGGAGTTATATATTGCTGAGATCGTCAGGCTGCAAGTTGTCCCACTGTCTATTGTGTCTAATCGTGACTTAAGGTTTACTTTTGTATTCTGGAAGAGCTTGCATAAGGCCATGGGTACACGATTAAATTTTAGTACCGCTTTTCACCCACAAACAGACAGACAGACCGAGAGGACAAATCAGATCTTGGAGGATATGCTAAGGGATTTTGTAATTGACTTTCGAGGAACTTGGGATGAATTCCTTCCGTTAGTGAAATTTTTGTTCAATAATAGCTATCAGGCTACCATCGGTATGGCCCTTTATGAAGTACTCTATGGAAGGAAGTGTAGGTCGCCATTTCATTAGGATGAAGTGGGTGAGAGGAAGTTGTTGGTCCCGAGATAGTGCAACACACCGCAGAGGCAGTTGAAAGGATTCGTCAACGGATGAGAACTGCTCAGAGTGGATAGAAGAGTTATGCGGATAGGAGGAGAAAGCAGCTGGAATTCGATGTTAGGGACAAAGTCTTCCTAAAGGTGGCGCCTATGAAGAGAATTATGAGGTTTGGGAAGAAAGTGAAGTTGAGCCCTCATTTCGTTGGACCTTTTGAGATCCTCGAAAGAGTGGGCGACTTAGCCTATCGGGTTGCTTTGACATCGACCCTGTCAGGCGTACATGATATATTTCATGTTTCCATGCTAAGGAAATATGTTCCGAATCCCTCCCACATTCTCAGTTATGAAGCACTGGATCTTCGTGAGAACCTGTCTTACGAAGAGATGCCTATGGAAATATTGGAAAGGGAGGAAAAAGTATTGAGGAGGAAGGCGATACCGTTAGTGAAAGTCCTCTGGAGGAATCATGCAGTTGAGGAGGCTATTTGGGAAGGAGAAGAGGAAATGCGTGATAAGTACCCACACTTGTTCGATGAGTCCTAAATTTCAAGGACGAAATTTGTTTTATGGGGTGGGGTATTGTAATACCTGAAATTTTTCCTTTATTAATTTTGTTTCATTTTGCGTGAAATTGTATACCAACTAGGGTTGGAAATTTTATATGTGATTAATATATTGAAATCACATATTTAATAAGTATGGAAATATTGTATGTGTCGAACAAAAGTCATTTGTTGGTTATAGGCTCGACTCATGGGCCTATTTATTTCTTATTTGGAAGTTGGGCTTTTTATCCAAAAGAAGCCGTTATATTTAATTTAAGGATTTTGGGTTAGATTTGGATGGGAAGGCCCGAAGGGTTTAGGTTACGGCCTAAAATATATAAAATAAAAAATAAAAAAGAGAAGAAAATWTATAAAAAATAAAAAGAAAGAAAGAAAAGAAAAAGAAAAACCTAAAGAAAAACCCTTCATCTTCTCCTCCCGTAAACTGCCACTGCCGCCACCCACTTCCAAGAAGCCCTACCGATATCACCATCTTCTTCGTTTTCTACCGTTCACCGTGCGACGCCACTCAATCGACGACAAACCACTCAGCCGTTGGAGGATTTTGCCGCTACTCGACCAGATCGCGCGACCCCTGCTCGATCGCTTGCTATGTTGAGGTTGCCACCCTCTGCTCGCCAGATCGTTGACCACCTAGGTTGCGATAGACGAGCCGCCCGTGTCTCGAGTCAGACTGTTACAGCTCGCGGTTGCTGTCGTCGTTCGCCGAGGCTACTCGAGTAGCTGCAAGACGCACGCCAGGAGGATCCACCCTTACCAGATCCGGTAAGCCATCTTCCTCCTCTCATTCTCTGCGCGACCGGATCTGCGCTATCATTCGCCAGATCCGCCGTCGTCACTGCTTTTCTGCGCGATCGAATCTGCGCAACACCGTTTGCTAGATTCGCCGTCCTCATTCCTGCTCTGTGCAATCGGATCTGCGCGACACCGTTCGCCAGATCTGTCGTCACCATTTTTCTTCCTCTGCTCAACAGTTTTTCCCTTCGAACTAAAGCCAAAATCTTTGCAGTTGGCCGTCATTTTGGCTCTTTGTCCTTACTGCTCGCGTCACCGGTTGTCCCTTGTCGTCAACCAGTCACCGGGAGCTTGATCAAAAACTGATTTTGTGGGGGCAGTGTCAGAGTAGAGCCCAGCAGTGCTCAATGCCAGCAGGTGCTCCAGTCGTGTGTCAAGGATCAGCACCTGGTGCAGCGCCCAGCAGTGCCCAGTGCCAGTGCTAAGCATCGGGCGCCCAGCAGCACCAGGCGGCCAGCGAATGCCCAAGGGCCAGTGCCAATGCCAGATGCCCAGGCACACCGACACAGGCGCCCAGAAGCCRTTGTGCGCGCTGCTTGAGGGCACACTCGGGAACCCAATACTACTACCGCAACACTTGGATATCGCGAACTTAGATGTGAAAATGTTAACACTTGATATTGAAGTTTATGACTTGTACATAATTATGCCCTGAAGTGAATTGGTGGGAGAACATAGATTAGGTTTATACTCGAGTTAAGGAGTTGAATTGTACACTTAAAAATGTGATACTTGATAATATGAGAACTAAATGTGGATTTATAAATTGATAAAGGACATTCTTGGATTAAACACATAATACCTAAGTTGGGACGATCGAACTAAGTAGATCTCCTTTTTTGTAATCATAACTAGGACATTTCGAGGCCTTGCGTTGAGAACGGTTGAAGGAGTTCACTTCACAATTTAAGTAAGAACCCGTTAACGTAAAGGACTCCGGGTAAGTAATCCTCCCATCTCATTAACGTTATAAATGAATGTAATTGAATTCTTTTAATTGCTCTAATATGTTGTGTATGGGATTGTATGTTGATGTGTGTAATTCTGTGGAATGTTACATGTGTTCATATCCTGTATCACTTTTATATCGAATGATGTGTTATCATGTTTCATATCTTGTACTGTTTGTCGAATGTTATGTTATATAAGGTTGTATGCATTTCATGTCATAAGCATGTAGTTAGAATTCTACATCACTTTTGGCATGAGCCATTCACACATTTAGAAAGTAAATGGTTTAAGAAATGAAATTTTTAAAGGAAAATGTTAAAGTTTTGAAAAATTTTAAAGTTTTCAAAAAGGAGTGTAAACTAGCCACGAAAGATGTGAGTGAAAAATGGGGCATGGGGGACCGACGCACCCGATCCTACCCTCTTGGAGGGTAGGTAAGAATGGAATGTTCACTTCCTTAGAGGTGAAAGTATAGAAGTTAAAAGAAATGTAATTTTAACCGCTTTGCGGTCTACCGGTAGGAATGGAATCGGGTTCCAAATAAGATGGCCCACTGTAGAGCTTAGTGGTTAGGCGTTACACTCTAGCGAGCTCAAGAATGAAAGAAAATGGAATGTTTTACTGTAAGTAAATTTTGAAGGAAATGTTTTGTAAAGAAATTTTGAAAAGGGAATGTTTGGAAAGTTCTTCATTTAAAAGGCGAAATCTTAAAATTTCATAACATGTAGGACATGTTTATGGCAGTCATGCATGAGGTTACTTACTCGGCTTTTTTGCTTATTTCTTTTTCTTATGTTTCATTTCAGATGATATGTAACCAAATGGGGCGAGGAGGTCACTTGTGGGCGAGCTATGATACCCGGGAACTTGTTTCAAATCAATTTTATGTAATAAGATAAATATTTCTAGATGGTTTAAATTCTTGAAGTTTTCGCTATTTTTGTTTTGAATAAATGTTGGAATATTGAAGATTTGTTAATACACTTATTTTACACTCTTTTGGGTATAGCTGAGTTTTTAGATGGATATTTTAATTATTTGCGAGTGAAGTGATGTAATATTCTTAGTTTAGGACAGTTCCTAATCTGGGGGTGTTACAATTATGGTACTTTAGTTCGAGTAGGAAAAAATCAAATTATTGTTTATCAACAAATAACCCTATAGAAAATAACATAAAACTTTAGATGCCAAAGAGCTCAATTCTAGAAATTAAAATAAACATGTCAAGTCTAACAAAATAGTCCATGCATACTATAGTGTCAAGAAAATCAAACCTTAACCATAAGAGATATACTCTACAGAGTCAAGATTAACGACCTTATCTCTGCAAGTACACATGTGATTTTCAACCAAACCCCATGAATAATAACCAGTAAGCTACCTGGCATGGCTATAGGGGTCGAAWTAAACTTCCTAACAAAGGGTACAAGCATCCAACATGTACCGTGGGTGTTATATAGTGCAATCATCCCCCAATACGATCTATGCTCGCCATAGATATGATCCACCAGTTTTGGCCATTTGACAACTCTTGAATCACTGTCATTTAGCGTTTCAAGAGGTACTGACACTAGGGGCCAACCAAGCATGGTACTTTGCCCGCTAAACTAGTACTTAGGGTCATCAACTGAGTACCTAATCATTATAATATGTACACATTCCAAGTTTGTATCAATAACAAGGTTGATGCACAAGTAAATCAATGCTAAATATAAAATCAACCATTCGATATCCAAATCTAAGTTTTCATGTCAATCAAGTAAACATGCGGTTTGAACAGAACAATCCATGTGATAAATCATGCCGATATAAAATCTRTAAAACGTAAAATCATTTAGAAATAGCATGTATAATGGTTCTCCAAAAAAGCTTGAAGAGTGTTAATGTTTAAAACATTCAGGAGTATTGAAACCATTCTTCTAGAGTACAGCGAACAAAATCACATACTTTAGGAAGTTTATAAAATAAAAGGACTCACCTAAGTATCCTTGATTGTATATTGAACTTTTAACCTCCTTGATTATTGTTTCCTAGAGTTATATTAGTCTATGTCTAGTAATAAAGCTACGAGAATCATATGAAAGTAAATAATTCCTTAGTTTTTACTCGAGACCCTAAGTATTTTCACATAGTATAGTATCTAAACTACCTTTTACACCGAATTGAATTTCTTTACCAAATTTCTGCTCAATGGGTATGAATGACTATACCTGAAGGAACCTAATAAAGGAAAATTGACAAGAAAATATGCAATAATGAATGAGTTGATTGATTAGCCTAAAGTAGAAGGAAACGCATGAATGAACTAAAGAAGGCCAAATCAAACCTACTAGCTCCAATCTTACATTCAGGATAAATGGATTCGCAGCTCACAATCACCGACCCCAAATCCAACTTGTTGCCAAGAAAGATCATTTCAAAATATACTGTGATAAGAAAGAGCAGAATTTTTTAGGGAGAAGTAGATTGAAAGACTATATACTTCAACCCAAACACTTAAACTGCTTCAGCTTTGGAGAAAAAGAGGGAAAGGAGTATGAGGTCAGTAGAAAACAAGAAGAAGAGAAAAGTGAAACCTAGTGGGATTAATCTAAGATTCAATATTTTCCAGAGAAGATGCCAAGAACATCAATAGCAACAGCAAGGAGAATAAAAGAAAAGGAAATGTTCTGCAAATTCAACAACCCCAAAGAACTTCAAGTATATTTGCATAGTGGAGTACAAAAACAAAATATTTATACAACTCTATGTGTATCAAGAATCATAATCTATAAAAAAGAAGTAAGAAAGCTTACAATGAAAAAGACACGCAAAAAAGGAACCTACCGAGTTGAGTTGCCATTCCAAGATTCATACCTGAAAGATTAAAAGAGAAAGAGAGGAAGAGAGAAAGAGAAAGAGTCGACAGCATGAAAGTGACGTAGAGAAGAAGAAGAATCGAAAGAATAAGAAGAATAGATGAGGAAAGAAGTGAGGTGCTGATGTAGTGTGCATACAGATGAAAAATTCTACGAAAATGATTAAGGAAAAAATGAGAAAAAGAAATAAAAGGTGGCAGTGCGAAAGTGGGTTGACCAAGCAGGTGATGTTGGTTGACAAAGAACCGATATTTACATTGCACTAATTATGTGATTTTATATACTTTTGTCATTTTAGGACTCTTTGAAAAGAAATATGCAATTTATGTGGAATTTGAAGGGATAAACAATCAAAAATCAGAAATGCATATATCCTTACCACATGGAAATATGGCATGGACGAATTTTAGGGTATGTAATCCATTCTCAGCATAACTTTTGAAGAATCCCTATTTTTAGAGTACTCTGGTATATATATATATATATATCCTATCTAAATTAGGAGTTTCGTACTTTAAAGAATTTATTTCCTTATTAGATTAGTGTATCATTATTTATTTAGTAGTTGAGATAGTTTAGGACTGTTTCCTAATAATTTATATGGGATAAAATCGCAGGAACTTATACATTCTATGCTAGATTTCTTTTACCGTCTTCATCGAGTTGAAGTACTAAAGAAGTCATGATTCATGGACAGTCGTGAGATCTAATTGTTTTAACATCTTGATTTACTATAAGTATTTATTTACTTTCTGCTTTTCGAGAAGTTTGAGGTATTCAACTTAGTCAATAAGTAGGATCCCTTATTTGATTAAACTCTGTACTTTGCAACCAGTTAAACCTTGAAATCTGTAATTGTTTGTCTGGTTTAAGTTAGTGGTAAATTGATGGGTTTATGCTTGTCATGGGAGTGAATAATCTAATGCAAAGCAAATCATCRTCTAAGTTTGTTGATTATGAATTGAGTCTCTAGTTTTTATTGTTATTGCTATATTAAATCTTATGAGCTATCTCTAGGTTTGTCTATTGCTTAGAGGATAATTGATAAGGCATTCTTTTATTTATCAACACAWAAGGAGCGATTGGTTGTTAGCAGCATCATGARTAACTATAACCAATTTATTTATGATAATCATGTTATTCTTCAATCTATGATTGATTGATGGAGTCAAGGTGAAATTAGTAGTTTTAGCCGGATCTTTCTCATCTATTGTTTTCTACATCCTTATTATATTATTGTTTTCTCTTGTGTTTTTCTTGCTTTTGATAGATTGTTAGTTGAGGACATTTTTGGAAACACCCCATTTTTTTTTAATTCGGAGAAATTGATTCAGCGATTGCCTGAGGGGACGACCTTACTTTCCACTATACGATTTTCATCAATTGATAGTARATTAATTAGTTTTGGTGGTTTAACGACACACCACATTGCAACTTCAATTCTCTAGAAATATTTCAAGTTACCTAATCTTTCATCTCATGAAAAGAAGACAATTGACATTGTAACATTTGAATTTCCTCAAAGTCATCACCTGCCACAACCAAGTCGTTGACATAAATAATTAAAGCAATGACTTTACCCCACACTGATATTTATAAAACAATGTATGATCTGAATTACTTTGTCGGTACCCACTTTTTTTCATGAACTTTGTGAATCGATCAAACTAAGTTCTAGGAGACATTTCAAACTATAGAGAGACATCTTCAATTTACATACCACTTGCTCTCCAGTAGAAGAGTCATATGCAGAAGGCAAATCCATATAAACCTCCTCATTCAGGTCGCCATGCAAGAATACACTCTAAACATCAAATTGTTGTAAAGGCCAATCAGGATTAGGAACTAATGAAAGAAGTGCCCGAATTGTGTTAATTTTGATCATTGGTGCAAAAGTCCCATCATAATCCATCTCGTACTTTTAAGTATAGCCTTTAGCCACTAATCTCACATTACACCTGTCCACCCGTCCATCCGAATTGTGTTTTACGGTATACACCCATCGATAACCCACCGTTTTCATCCCAGGTGATTATGACACTAATTCTCACGTACAATTCCTTGCATGGGCATCCATTTCAACTATTGTTATTTGTATCCACTTTTCGTCCCTCATCACATCTTGCACTTTATTAGGAAGAGACATAGAAGATAATTCATTTACAAAGGTTACATACGATTTGGAAACCTAGGGGTCGACATATGATTAGCGAACAATCGCATTACCTGTGGAGATATAGCCTTGAGGAATATTCCCATCACGTTAGTGTTTGTCGTATCCAGCCACCGGCTTTTGGTCCTTGCAGCTGGTCTTGCGATGCAACAGGTAACTTAATTCCACTTTCCAATCCACTAAATATGGAGCTTCAAAAATCGTGCCATCAAGTTTTATGCCAAACCCTAGAATCATCTGGCGCATTCTGAACAATTATATCCTCATTGGCCACAAACTTAGACCCTCTAGAATCATTAGATCCCTCGGTCTTCCATTGGTAATAGTCAAATCCACCGTCGTTTTATTCTCTCCAATATTCAATCTCGCAATCACACAACTTCAAAGGAACTAATGAACTACAAAGAAACAGCAATTAATTAACAACGAACAAAAGGACTAGCAAGAATTAGTGAAACACGAAACAAAGGCACCAATTGAACCAAAAAGAACCATCCAAGAGACAAAGAACGAAAGAACTAGCAAAGGACAAAAGAACAAGGTCGGACATTTTCTTTTTTCTTTCTCGCAGCTGAAATTGAATAAAATAACACCAAGTCCGAATGAATCTCTGCTCTAGTACCAAGTGAAAAGGATCAAAGAGTTTCGCATTTTATGTATTATATTGGGGTTCTTCAAGAAGGAGTATATATACAAGATACACCAGGGACCTATAAGGAAACTGATTACTAAAACCTATTAGAAAATAAATTACAACAGTGTGTCCCTAACAATTATACCTCTATCCCGTTGAAATGGACCTGGTTTCCTTCCTTTTTTGTCCTAAAATATACGTCTATTTTCCTTCATAGAAGGTAATTAGCTTAGTAGATACATATTTTACTCATACTTATTTCATCATTCGATTAAAAAAATTTACTGCTCCTTAATTTGAAATTCACAYTCCTATTTTAAATGAAATGATATTTACTTCAACATTCATTTTACCTCATATTTATTCCATCATTTGGTTCAAAAAATTTATTACTCTTTAATTTGAAATTCGCATTCCTATTTTAAATGGAATGATATTTACTTCAACATTCTATATATGATTTGCTCTTGATCTTCTCATGTTGGTTAAACACTAGTCAATCTCTTTGATTTCCAAAAAATATACAATTATATATAAGAAAATAAATAAATAATAATGTAGAGTTATAATTGGAAAATATTAAATGAAATTGTCTACCCTGAGGATGTTATTTACCTTTATTAAACTATATGGAAATAAAAGTAGGTCTATCTTTATGGGACGAAAATATACATAATATTTACAATCCTAAACGTTTAAGCAAGAATAAATCCAACATAATTTTTAGATTCTGAGCGTAGAGTATCTATAAAAACCTACCTTGCAAAACTTACGAAGGCTGATCCGTCATTTATTCAGGCCAGGAAAGGTTCCTTTCTGAACGTCACCGGCGGATTAGGGGAGGCTTCCTCGGTGAGTTAGCATTTATAGTTCTCTTAACACTTCTGGCTAGTTGGTCGATTTTCTCTAACGCAGCTGCGGTTTTGCTTAAGAGAGAGTCCATTTTGGCTTGAATATAATTTCTTTTGATACTTTTGTTAATTACTTATTATAAAATATAATATTGAGTGATTTTGTCACTTGAATTGAAAAAAGAAATTGGATATTGACTATATGGTAGAAAATAATCATCATTTGATTATGGTTTCCTCTCCTCAACTTTAAAATAGAAATAATATTCCATCCAACTTGAGTTAAAAGTGATTCAGATTCAGATAGAAAGTCATTCAATTTCAGTGTACCAAACCTATCATTGATTTGCAAATGGACATAAGATAATGGTGAATACTAGAAAATAAGATTAGTGAATTGTATAGGTGCAGTGCAGAAGACTTCTGGAGGAGATAAGCAACATTATGATCATTTCGCTAACTAATACTGACTTCTTGTATGTAGCTGGGAAAGCTTCTTGGGGGCTCTCAAGTGTCACCTAAGACTGCCTTATAAAATATCATGTTATGGTGGCTGCTAGAAGATCAGAAATAGAAGAGTTGTGAATTAAGTTTCTAAAAAGTTCTTCAAACTTGAAAAATAAATCATTTAGGAAACCGATAAAAGATTTTACTGAGGAAATTTATCAACTACTTTCATACATAGTAAACAAGTTTAGAGTCAAAAACAACACTTCTCATAGTCTAAAGACATTAGACGATGAAAAATCGGATCTGAATTCAGGAATTCTAAGAATTTTGGCAGCCAGATTTCATCACGAACATTCTTCATAGTTAGTGAAGGCGACAAATTCTGCCCCATGCATGAAATATCCACCTGCCATGCACGTAAAATCTAAGAATTTAGTTACGCTCTTTAGCCCCATAGTATTAATAAAATTATGAATTCGTTAATCTTCAATATATTTGCTTACATGGAATTTACCTCTTCGGTGCTACAATAACCTCCTTAATATATTAACTGACACAGACTAATTCTTATAGTTGATCAAAGATTCACAATTAACAACTGGAAATAAGGTAATCATGACCGTTCCAGGGCAACTGGAAGTAAGWCACTGATGCTGAGAATTAAGCTACAAAGATGATTGTACAACCAACCYCCYAAAACCCCGCCCCTCCCAAAACCCCAATCTTGTTACAATATTTCTAACATATCTGGCCTGAAGCAAGGAAATCATTACAACACTAAGTAGTTGAATATTTCTGAGTGATTATTACTGCTATCAATATGATCTTTTGCCCCTGAAATTACCATTCATTGGACACAGAGCAAAAATTGCATGCTCAGAGAGGAATCATAAGCCATCGGGCTATCCCACAATCAACTGATTGATGCTTCAAACGTGTCAATTGCGGTAAGGAAAACAAAAAAGCTTTCCCTTGAATAGATTTGGGACTTTGCATCTTAATGCTTTATGTACGGAATCTTAGTGCAAAGTATATAATGCAGTGGTTGTTTGCTGTCTTTGCCATCATTGCACACACCTTCATGCAAAGCCGCTAGGTATCATAGACTCATAGAAGAGATGTGTATATGTTGGGAAGATGGGGTGACTGATGAGAGAGGAGATTTGGATTTATTACATACCTGATATTCACTGGAGAGAGCAAGCTTTCTCACGAGGTAAGTCTTGACCATGAAAACTGTCACATTCTCGTTTCTTTYAGGCAAAATGAAGAGCCCAAATGAAAAGAAAAAGCAACGTCAGCTTTTTACTCATTTCACTGAACATCATCATTACCAAGTAGAAAAATCATGCATTATAAACCCTTTTCTTTCTCTTTCTCCCTGCTCTTATTGATAAAAATAATATTTGACATTTGCCGTGATCATGCATTATGAAGAAGGTGGCAGAATCTTACTTCACTCTTATATACGCCTTAGGTATTTGAGGGAGACGTTCCCCATGCCTGTGATTTTCAAAAATAAAATGTGGTCAGAACATCTAATTTCCCAATACTAACATGACGCAAATGATTGATTTTATCTATGTCTCATCTCTCGTTAAACTTGTGTGAAGAATACAAACATAATGAAATGTAACTATGTTGATATATTGACATGAGGTTTGTATGTCAAAATTTCGGTCGAGCCTACAAAAAGTTTTTGTGTAAATCTTGTTAATTTATTCTACACAGTAACCTATATCTATAATAGCCTAAAGGTAAATTATGAGCAGGGTTATCAGTGTGAAACCAGGTACCTGTTGATTATGGAGCGAAGGGAAAACCAGAAACCAGGATGTGGTCTTCCTGAGCAATGATGGCCTACCGTGGGAACCGGCCAAGAAAAGCCATGAACTCGTGTAAAGTTACTTGAAGGTGATGATGGTAATGGATGTAACATTGTTGACGACAATGATGATGATGATGAGCAAGATGATGGAAATGGAAGAGAATTTGACAAATATTGATGTCCGCACAATAATCCATGGTGATTTCTTGAGAGTTCCACACTGTGATTCTTAGTTTCAATCCCTAGCTTTAGACCTAATGCTGGTTCTTGGCTTTGGTTTTTAGGTTGAGATGGAAAAGACGAACTTGATGATGATTCAGAAACTGAAACAGAGCTTGTTCCGTGCATGTTTACTTTTGGAGAAGCAGAGCCGAACCCTAATCTTAGCTCAAGCATGTCTCCACTCTTCACTCCTCCTACTCGTCCTSCTGCTGCTGCTTCAGATATATTATTGTATGCTTCCTCTGTGTTCTTTGATGAAGAGTTCATGAGTTTTTCTCTTTGCCAGAGCATGGAAAGAATGGGATTTGATTTGCTTCTTATAGAATGGCAAACTTGGTCAACACTTGGCTTCTCAAGTAGCTTATATACAACTCGAAAGTTGAAACGCTGCCTCTCTTGCTATTTCTGTCGATGAAGTTGACAAAGATTTTTAAATATTTTTCTTTGATTTTATTTATTTTATTTCTTTAATGCTCATTTGGTTCTTGGATTGCATCAAACAGTGAATTGTAGATGAGAAGTAGTGATTGTTTGCTCTTTTCCGAGGCAATATCTGTCCATTCTTCCTATCTTTCTTGCTGTCGTTGCATTTGATTCTGAACAGTTGAAGGAGTTGTTCATGTTGTTAAAATCTTTCTATGCATACACGCAACAAAACATGCGCATGAGTATGTGTTGTGTGTGAGAGAGAGAGGGGAGAAAAATGAAATAACGTCAAAGGATGTTTGTAGTACAACAGTAGTTTGAAAGCCTCACTGCTGCCTTGTATCAATCTAGGGCTGCATCTATCCTGTCAAAGATTATTGCTCTTTGGTTTCTTGAAGAGTGCGACGGAAATAATAATGGATTCTTCAGGCAACTTTAACAATATAAACTACATCTAAAGTAACCGTATGAGGATGGTTCAAATTCAAATTGAATATTGAGATGGATAATATTATAGGATTCAATAATTGAGTTAAGTAACTAGTTTAATTGAATGAATTTCATTAGAGTCTGCTCGATTCTATCATTAAAATGACAAAAATAATTTATTTGTGTTTTTTTAAGAGGATTTATCGGGCTTTTTCTTTTTTTCATTTGTGAGGATCATAAAGATTGACAATTAATTTTATCTTTTAGTAATGGGATTCATGTAAAACCCACCCCTTTGAGCCAATTAATTAGCTCAAATTCCATGCAAATGATAATTTTCTATTTATATATGGGCAATGCCAAGGGATCAAATTGATCCACGTTTTGTGGATCAATAGGGGATATTTTGGTATTTTCACACAAAAGGTGGAGAGGTAATTACTCAAATAACCTTTGAAAATTTTGGAGTGAATATGAAATTTGGGGTTGAAAGTTTGAAATTATCGTTTGAATAGATTTTCAATTTGAAATCTTTCAAATTGAAAAATTTCATCCCCACGTGCGTATTATTTTAAACTTCTAGAATCTTAAATTTGGCTTTCATCCATATCCTTTCTTCTTCTCACACTCTTGATGAATATTTTTTAAATAAATTTAAAAAACTACACTGTCTAAAAAAACCATACGTTTTGTGTATGGAAAGTTGTGATAAGCTATATGAAGGATGCATTCCAAAACATAAAAATTTTAAAAGTTAAAAAAAAAAAAGAAAACTAATAAAGCTACTTACAATCCATATTTACCCAAGCTATGTTACAAAAATATTTAGTACTAGATTTACTTCAATTCATCTATGTAAGATGAAGCAGCTCCTTTCTGTTGGCGTCAGAGAGCTAGTTAGTTGTGAAATTATGGAGGGGCTCAATGATTTATCAAATCCAATTAATGACTTCCATAGTCTCACCATGAGCTAGGTGTTTAAGCCTACGTTACGTTAGGGATTATTAACATTGATTATTAGTGTGATTATCTTTTAATAACATAACAAAGTAGTCTAACGACATAACATAAATAAGTTCATTTTAATAAATATCTAAATAAAATTACATAAATAAGTCGTCTAATTAATTAATTTAATTAATTAAATATGTCTAATTAAATAATATCTTAGGGTGAAGGACAACAACGTCCTTGAATTTTWAAAAAAAACATTAATACATGCCCTTCTGTTAAAAACATTTGTTAAAACCTTCATGGAAGTCCATTTTCAAGGATATTTTAATCCTTATAAGCTATACTTTTATTTTAATATCAAATTTAATTATTTTTTCTTTTTCTTTTTTTCTTTTTTTCCTTCTCGCCTACTTTAATTGCTGCCGCCATCGCCGCGGCCTTCATCCTTTTTCYTTTTTTTTCTTTTCTTTTCCTCCTTCCATGGTTCACAAAAACAAATTTCAGGCTCTTACCCCCAAACAGATCCAATGTACTTGGGATCAAACATACATGCTGCAGGAAATTCCTTCAGATATAAGGAGATAGTATTTTCATTCAAGTCCTTGATAATGTAAGATTAAAATCTAGTGACCAAATGTTATTATTTTCTTTTTACAAGTGATCATTAGAATCCATTTTAAATTTGATTACTTCCTAAGATTATTACCTCATTGACCGTCCTATTTACTTTTCTTTTCCTTTGTGTTAACCGAGATTCTCTCCTTGCTTTCTTACAAGTGTTTCTTTGTTCCCTTACAACTCCTTAGGTGGCATCTAATCTTGCTATCTACCTACCATCGAAGGGTCTCCTCTACTTGGATGCCTTCTAAGCATTTTCTTACCTTCTTTCTCTTATACAACACAATCACCCTCACCTATTTCCTCCATCAAAAACTTCTCCTTAAAGCTGCTTTTTCTTCTTCCTCGTCTATTCTCTTTGCTCACCAAAGCACGCACTGGCATTTCTCTCCTTTACACTCCACGAATACCTCTCTCTCTCCTTCAACTTCCCTCTTGCAGTACTTGTATTCTCTGTCCAGCAGCATCAAAGAATTTGAGAAGCTTCAAAAGCTTGAACGAACGACTGCCTCTTTCTCCCTTCGCTCCTTGGTAAGTGTTTATATTTCTCCTACCCGGTTTTCACAACTTCCTTAATGCCAACCGTCTCCATTTTTTTGTGTCCTAGCGGCCTAGTCCCCATTGAATCAGCCTTGAGAGAGTGTGATCCTCCAAGCCACTAGCTTTCTGAGTTGAAGACCTGCAAGGTAGGTTTCTATTCTACCTTATTTGTTAATTGGGTGACGATGAGATTTAATTAATGTGCATTATGGGTTTAGAATTGTTTTGTTGAATTGATTTCTTAAGGAAATGATGTGACAGTCTGTTCTCTTTTAAGTTCTATTAGGATTGTATGAGCATCGCATGTCTCTCGACAGTCGAACAATCAAATAATCAAAATATTTATAACACACAAATAGAACATAGAGTCTAAATTAATCACACAACCTTAAAATTTTAAAGCTTCCAAATGATAAATACYAAATTATAACTCCTAATAATAGTAAAATTACAGTTCCTAAATCAAACATCAAAAATACTAGAACTTTTACAAATTTTCGTGCTTCACAAGATATATTCATGCAATATGTTCCTTAGCTCGGTACTACCTAATAGCTCTAGTAGTTTGTCCCTGTCACTAAAACATGTGAGAAAAATGATAAGCTACGCTCAATGAGTCATGAGGTGTGTGCAATGTGTTAGTTACAAAATATTCAATGGTGCATATTTATTTAAATAGTTAATCAAAATGTTGAAAGTTCGGTAAGATGCATTAAAACAGTTAATGCTCAAAGAGTAGTATAAATCAGAGTAGAAAATAATCAAGTTATGCAAAAGCTCAGAAAAAAATTCAAGAATATCACAAAAGGGTTGMTTGGTAGTAAAAACAAAATATTTCCTAGACCGGGACATCAACCAAAGTAGAATGTTGCCCAATTACCATCTGTCTGATTTGKTGGGATCAAGTTAGCAGCCTTACTTCCACATATGCGCATGCAACTTTTAATCGCTCACAACCACAAACAAAAGTACCACTAGTAAGGCATAAGTATCAGTTGCCCTCGACCAAACCTCTTGACCAGGGGAACAAGTGTCTAACACAAAAAATATAGGGTGCCCATGACGCAACTATTTGCCCGATGTATTTCTGATCTGCCACCGGGGGATCACCGTTTAGGCCTTATGACTATCTTGAGGACTGACACTACCCGATTCAATAGGCCCTCGTACCGGTGACCAGCCAATTACAAGCACAATACTTTGCTCATATGGCTAGCTTCTTGAGACAACTGATAGAGTACTGCAAACTTTCACAATTACACAATCACAATGTCACAATCAAATCCAAGTCTCAATTTCAAATCAATAATATTTTCAGAATTCGGCATGACTATTGGGAAATTGATACTTTATGTAACACCTCGAATTCTCCTTTATTAAATCCGTTGATTTTATGTAAAATTTGTGTGCCAACTAGATTGGACATGTAATCGTTGTCTAACGGTTTGGCTTATAAGTCTATTTAATCGGTTAGCTGGAAGTTGAACCTTTAACGGAAATGAAACCATTATATGTAAATTACGGGTTTTGGTTAAATCTGAATAATAAATTCCAACAGGTCAAGTTGTGGTTTAAAAATAAAATAAAACAAAATAAAATAAATAAATGCTAATAATAATTTAATAATAATAATAACAATAATAATAATAATAAGGAGGAGAAAAAAAAAAAAGAGGGCAGAAAACCCTAAAAAATCGCGTTGCTTCTTCGTCTTCTTCGCCTCGTTGTCGTCCTCGCCGCCGAGCCGTAACCTTCAACTTCTGCTAATCAACCGTCCATTTCCTTCCCTTTTCTGCCGCCGCTGTCACCGCTGGTACTCCCTCTCTAGGCGACCGACACTGTTTCGTCGTAGTCGTCCCTTCGTTTTCGTAGCGTTCCTCGTCAGCGCCAACCCCTACTATCGACCAAATCGCTCGCCGACTCTCACCGGTAAGCCAACCGATTTTCTTCTTCTTCTTCTTTCCTTTTCGATGCGACCCAATCTGTGCGATTAGCACTAGATTTGTCATCGCTGTCGTCTGTTGGGGTGACCCGATCTACGCGACGCGTCGCCAGATCCGCCGTCGTCATGGCTTTCTTCCCTCAGCTCAACGTTTTCTGTTTGGCAGAAGCCAGAACCGCCTCCGATCTCTTGCGTTTGACCATCGTGCTGTCGACTCTCGCCGTTCGGTGCAATCAGAGCTATCGCAGGTCCTTCCTCTTCTCGACGAAATTCTTCCCTCCAAAAACAGAAGGTGAACCTTACAGAGTGGCCGTCGATTTGGCCTCTGTTCTGCTGCCGTGTCGTCGGTTAGGCTCCTACCGTCAACCAGTCGCTGGAAACCGACAGAACCATGGTGACCGGTTGAGACTATTCTGGCCAAGTGTAAGGCCGGCATAGCAAATTGCCAAACCCAGAAATTTACCCAGTGCACAACCCTTCACAGGCGCCCAGTGCGCTATGCCCAGGCGTCCAATGAGTGACGCCTAGGCGCCCAGTTCGCAACGCCCGACGCTCAGGCGCACCGACGCCCAAACGCCCAGAGCCATTGTGCGCGTCGCTTGAACGCACGTTCAGGTAAGATTCTGCGACATCTGAATGTTGTAAGGTTAAAGCRAAGTGTTAGCATGTAATAGTAAATTGTACAACTTACAAATAAACGTGAATACTGAGGAAAAACATAATTAGGTAGGTTTACACCGAATTAAGAAGTCGAACTATACTTGAAAACGAAATGCGCAACATTATGACAAAGAACATTGTGGAATTAATCGCATAACACTTAAAGTTGAAATAATCGAAACTGAGTAGATCTTCCTTTTGGGTGATCTACTAGGTTATCTCGAGGATCTACGTAGAGATCGTTGGAGGATTCCACTTCCAACTTGAATAGGAACCGTCACGTAAAGATCTTCGAGTATCGTAATTAAGATCTGTCATTTAAAGATCTATCATTATGCATGATTAGAAGCCATAGAATGAATGTTCTTTATATAATGTGTGGAGATGATGTTTATATTAGGTATGCGCTGTAATAGAGTATACGAAAATACAGTAGAATTCCCAGTTTCCATCACAATTCCACATATGCTACATCAGAATTCATACATCCTATTACATCGCATACAACTTCAATTCTCATGCATATAGTACATTAATAATGAGAGATGTTAATGCACGAAATCTTTGTAACGTGAACGCTTCCTATTCAATGGAGATATACTCACGAGTCTCTACGTACATCGCATTCTGGCATGCACGGAGCCGGTTCACGCTTTAGCGAATGAAGCGTTAGAAAATGGAGATTTTGCAAGAAACGTTAAAGCTTTGGAATGTTAATAGTTTTTCAAAGAAAGGCAGTGTAGATACTAGCCACGAAGAGTATGATTCGGCGAAATAGCGCGTGGGGACGGGCACCCGACCCTGACCCTCCTTGGAGGGTAGCTCGCATCGAATGCGAATGTTATTTGGAATGAAACTTTTTTTTGAAGATGCTGGACCGCCGCTTGGCAGGTTCTTGACGCGCGTTAGGGTACATGGATTCTGTTTCCAAATAAGGAATGGCCCCACTGCAGAGCCTATAGTGCGCTAGGCCTTTACACTCTAGGTGAGCCTCCATGAATTGAACGAAAGGCGAATGCGAAAGTTTTCAATGTAAGTGAATGTTGGAGGGAATAATTGCAAGAAATTTTGATATTATAGAATGTTAAGGAAAGTCTTCATTAAAAGAGCAGGATTTTGTTGAATGTCACATTTGTAGGACACTGATCTCTTGCATCATGCATGAGCACTTATTTACTGAGATTTTGTCGCATTTCTGTTGCTTACCACCTGTTATTGCAGGATGATATCGCTGACTAGGCGATTTGGGGGAGAGGGAGGCTCGCCTTGTGGGCGGAACCTTAAATACTGTTAGAACTAGGTTTTCTACTGATGATAGTATAATGAAAATTTACTTTTTGAAGTAGTTTTTAAATTATGAAGCTTTTGATGATGTTGTTTTTGAATGGTGTAAAAGCCTTCTGCTGTATTTACTTTTGAACGAATGTTGGGTTATAAATAGATAAATTTTTAATTTCGAACGGAACGACGTAACATCTCTGGGTTAGGACGGTTCCTAAACTGGGGGTGTTACACTTTAAGTTAAATAATGCACACACGAAAGTGAATATTTCAAAATCATTGGGAAACCATCATTTGAAAATTGTAATAAAAAGTAATTCCGTACAAGACAATTACAAGAGTTTTCAAGAACTTGCATTAAAATGATTGAAAATGCTTGAAAACATATCACTAGAGTGACAAAATCCCACAAATTTGAGAGTTTAAATAAAAAAGAAGGACTCACTTGAGCTCGGGAACTTTCTATATATTCAGCTAAAAATCTAGATACCCTAAAACACATAGGAAATGTATCCTAGTTGAATCATTAATCTAGCTAAGCTATCTCACTAAATCAATAAAAGAAAAAGTGTTTACAATGTTTTCTGTCCTGCACAGGCAGTGTTTGGAAAAATAGCCATAAATTAACTTTTAATTCTAGTCTCCTTACAAGGATCATATGTAAGTGCACCTAAAACATAAGGCTAATTATTAGTACTAGTCATGCTTAATTCTGAGTAACAAATACATTGCAGTTTGACTAGGAAAATAGGGTTCGGTGTCTACCGCCTAAAACTGTCCAGTTTAGGTGTTTTATTAATAACTAGAGTTACATAGTGAGATACCTAAAAAAAAAATTGATATCATATGAATCCCTAGAAACAGGGCTTTCTATGCTTATATGGAATCCCAAATCTTAATGCACGATTAAGTATAGAAAGGTCTAACCTTGTTGAGCAATGTTGGTTCTATGAGGCATATCTCGAGTTTTACTAAAGGAATTCTAATGAAATAGATCTACTTTTGCTCCTTAAACATCAAGGAACATATCAATATGAAATTCAGCACCCAAGAATGTGTGACTGATTCCTATAATTTTACTAGAACAGTATGGTGTAGCAGGGGAACTTCTAAACTGACATGGTAGGAGTAGTTTGATCATAACTCTAGTTTTGGTCATCCAAATCCTGTAAAATTAGTCCCAAACTGTTTATAAAACATGTAGATTTCAAGAAGTACAATATATGAAAAATTCTCAGTTAGCAAGTCACAATTTACTAAAACACTAAGGTAGCCTATCAGTTGGCAAAGATGGCATCTTATGATGCAAGGGTCCAATTAATTTGATCATATCTTAAATTTTACTAATTCAAATTTAAGTGAAATTGGTATTAAAATGTTCCTAAGATAGTAATATTCACAACCATATATCATACTCATTATTGGACCATATGTTTAAGCCACAATTAACTCAAAACTATAGATAAAACTTAGGTTTGGGTATATTGTCCAGAAATTTTGCGAAGTCCATATCTCATGATTTAGGAATGTTGTAACCTTGATCTATGGCTTGTTTTAAACCCAAGGACAGTACTATCATTACTAAATGACCAATTCACAATTTATAAAAGTCATTCCTAAGGCAATTCAAGACCAAAAACAAGGTAGAAACTTAGTGTTTGTCCAAAACAATTTCCATTAACATGTAGCTTGAATTTTTTTTGCCTTAATTTTTGCTAGTCATCATCATGCCAATCAGCCTTACAATAAGACAATTTAGTAGACATGCTGGATGCCATTGAAAGCCATATTATTACACATGCCATGCGCCACAAAACATAAATTGATAGGCTAAGCTATTTCATCAACTTATACAAAAAACTCATAAAAAATGACCACCATACTATATCTTGCTATCTTAAAGTAATCTCATGCATTGTTAATCTTATAATAAATCATAATAGCAAGGTAAAATCAGCAGTTGATAGAGTCATATTTGATATTTCATTTTTCCCTCAAGTCGTTACACTAATTTTGATTTGAAATGATTAATTACAGGATTTTCATCTTAAATACAAGAAAATGGAAAAAGTCAATTGTAGAAGAGCTTAAAGAGATCAAACAACGACTCAAAGGAGTCTGGGATCAAAATGAAATTTTCAAAAGCTGAAAAACATTAAAAACTGACCAAATGAGGAAGAATCCAATCAGGTGCTGGTTTGGCCTTGAACTAGTGCTGGTTTGATGTCAAAATGTTGCTCTATTTTTCAAGTACCAAACCAGCATGTGTTTGGTCTTTTCGGCCAGAGACCAGCCCTAACTTGTCCCAATCAGGTGCCAATCGGAACATTTTAGGCCTTTTTATGTTCTCTTATAAATAGTGTGTCTTATGGCTAATTTTGGAGACTTTTGGTAGCTGGAAATACCTTTTTTTTTTTAATAATTTTAGAATAGTTTGCTTTAGAGGAACTTGGAGGAAGCCATTGTAAAGCTTGAAGACTTATATTCAACCAAGATTGCTTAAGGATTTGTTAAACATATCGATTCTTTCTTCTCTGATCTTTGGTTGTAACATGTTTGTTATACTTTCTATGGTGGATTACATGAGTTTCGTAGGCTAAACATTTTGTGTTGGTTAGGGCTATTTGAGAAGATGGTTTCTTCGTAATGGTTAAATTCTATTGTGCCTTTATTATTAATTCCCAATCTAGTTGAGTTGTTTATTATCAATGTGAGTCTCTCAATTCTTTTTATGGATTAGCTACTACAAATCGATTTCATAATCAATTAGGAAGGACCCGGGAGGTGAGCTAATTGATTAGGGCTTAGGCAATAATGACCCATTAGTATTAAACTAACAAGGGATAGAATTGGTTTCTTTTGGGTGGTTTCCGATAGTAATTGACCGTTCTTCGTGAAATTGGGGAATACCTTAGATCATGAATGCAATTTTGATTATTCCAATTTGAGTAGGGATATGGCTTTAGTTCATTAGAATTAGGGATTTTATGCCAAGAGATTGGGTAAAACCTAAACTATAAAGTTCTACCATTAACAATTAGATTAGATTTGGGAATTAGGGCAATTAGAGTGTGACTAATTTAGCTCATTATTGAAATGTTCGGATCAATACCATAATCAACCTTTTTGATCCCATTAGATCTTTTCTTATTTAGGCAATTGAACTTCATAATTGAACCTTTTACATTACTTATTTATTTCTAGTTATTAGTCTAATTCAATCACATTTGATAGGTTTAAATTAGGGAATTTCGATGATTTTGGTCTTGATTAGAAATCCTTGTGGGACCAACATTGACTCACTTGCTATACACTTTTTGACACTAAGGTACTTGCTAGGATTAGAATGCATCAAGTTTGTGAGCATTAGCAATCTAATGGCTACAATCATGGCCAAAGTCTAAGCATAAATAATCAATCATTCATATAACCATAAGTATATGTACAATACCTAAGCTGTAATTTTCTAGCACATGCTTTACTATGAAAAGTAAAGATAGCTAACCTTAGAAGAGAAGAAAAATGGTAGTCTTGAACGAGAGAATCAGCATCTTGTAGGCTGTCCAAGGAGTCACACGGATGGAAGAAGAAGAAGAAGAAGAAGAAGAAGAAGAAGAAAACAAGAAGAGAAAGGTCTGGTCAAGGCAGTAATGGAGAACAATGAAAATGAACCAAGAAAGAGGTAGAATAATTACGTTAATGGAGGAGTAGAGTTGCCGGAGAAGGGAGGAACAGAAATGGCTATTGGTGGTGCTTCAATGGTGAAGGATAGTGAGAGAATGCCAAAGAGTGAGAGAGAGAAAGAGGAGAGTGGAGAGTTAAAAGGTTGCTAAGGGAAAATGAATGGCAGGCGGCAAAGGGAGGGGTTAAATAAAGTGGAGAGGAGAGTTAATTTGGCTTCAAGAAAAGGAATGTAGAGAAGCGTCAGGAATAAGAGCAATTAAAGGCTTCTTGAAGAAGCCTTTTTAATTGAACAAAGTTAAAGAAATTAAGAAGAAGATGAAAGAGAGAGAGAGTGCAATTCAGCTAGGGAAAAATAGGAATTGGATAGTGGGTTGGTCAAAGCTAGAAACAAGACCACATGGGCAAGTGTTCATGCATTGGTGGATTTGTAGGCAAACCTATGCATGCATGCAAAATGGCTATGCTCTACATGCATTGAACAATTAAAAAATAAGGGCATTTTGGTAAATACTCTAGGGTAGGAATTCAATAATATAAAATGACTTGCACGGTTCTTGAGAAATGCTCGGGTTTTCCTCTTGCAATGAAAATTCCTATAGCTTAGTTTTTTAAATTCACAAAAGTAATATGCTAATACAGAACTAATTTAATAATTATATAATGATAAAAAACTAACCTAATTGTTATCGAAAATATCTAATTCTTGAACACGTACTCGATACTACGAACCATAAATAGGTAATTGGAAATCGGTAAAGCCTATGATGTTACATCCTCCCCTACTAATAGGAATATCGTCCCCGAATTTTTTCCTTACCTGCAAATAAGTCRGGGTATTTCCGATGCATATAATCCTCCAATTCCCAAGCCACTTCCTTAATTCAATGATGTTCCAACTGAATCATTACGAGCCGAATCTCTTTATTCCGTAGTTTCTTAATGTTGGTTACTAGGATCCTSACTAGTCTCTCCTCATGAGACAGGTTAGACTGTAACTTGATTTTCTCCTAATTTAATACATGTTTTGGTGATGGATTGTACTTTTTGAGCTGGGACGTGTGGAATATATCATGTTTTCCAGCTAACTTGTTAGCAGCGCGATCCTATACGCTGCTAATCCAATTCTTTCAAATATCTCGAATGGTCCAATATACCTTGGACTTAGCTTTCCATCTTTTGGGTGCTTGAATATCCCTATGTGGGGTCTCAATTTTAGGAAGACTTTATCACTCATTTCAAATTTCAAATTTCAAATCTCGCCTTYRATTATCGATATACCTTTTCTGCCTGCTTTGAGCTAATAATCGACCTCGGATTATCTTCACTTTTTGGCATGTTTCTTCCATATCCAATAATTGGTTATCCTTCGAGATTCKCCTTTCTCCAATTTCTTCCCAAGCAATTGGCGATCAGCATCTTCTCCCATAGAGGGCTTTATTAGTTGCCATTCCAATCGACGATTGAAAGTTGTCATTATAGGCAAGTTCTGCAAGTTATAGGAATTTCTGTCGTAGTAGGAAAACTCGAGGGTTTTCGAGAAACATGCTTGTTATTTTGATATTATTCAATTTCCTACCCTCCTACCCTGCTGTATTTAATAAATTACCATTTATTTGAATTAGCCAATGCATGTAGAGCTTAGCCATTTTGCATGCATGCATAGGTTTGCCTACAAATTCACAAATGCATGTAGACTGCCCATGTGAAGTCTTTAGAACCTTTGAACAACCTATTAGCTTGCTTTTCTCTCTCTTCTAGCTGGCTACTCTCTCTCCCTCTTTTTCTTTTTTTTTTCTTTCTTCCCTTTTTCGTCCTCTTAGCCAATCCTCCTTCTTGATTTCTTTTAAGATTTTGTTAATCAAAATAAAAGGCTTCTTGAAGAAGCCTTCACTTTATCTTATTATTGAAGCCTTTTTAGTTTCTTTAGCTTGAAGAGAAATTAATTCTCTTCTTCTATTTATACTCCCAGCTAGCACTCTCCTTCTCTCATTTTGCAAAGCTCTCGAACTCTCTTCACTCATTCTCTCCTCACATCCGGCACCATCCTCACCACCTTGCACCATCAGCAGCCACCTTCCTCATTTCTCTTCTGGCAGCTTTGGTTCTCCACTAAGGTAATATTTCTTCATCCTTTAGAGTCCATTCTCTTTCTGTTTCCTTGCTACCTTGACCGAACCTCTCTTCTTCTACATCCATCCGTGTGAATCCTTGAACAGCCTACAAGTTGCTGTTTTTCCTCTTCAAGATTTCATTTTCTTCACCTCCCAAGGTTAATATTTTCACTTCTTAGTAGCATAGCATGTATAGAAAAGTACAACTTTATATATGTTAGCTATATTAAGACTACAAGCATGATAAAATAATGGATTTTGCCTAGCTAAGTTTGAAGTTGTCGTGGTCTTGATTTATTTAGTAYTTCWTGGGCTTTTAAGCATGTCTATTTGATTGGATTTCAAGGGTGTTAAACATGTCTACTGATTTCTATTATAGAAAGACTTCAATTTGATGTGATTATCATGATGATGACTAGCAAAAATTTAGAAAAGTTGAATCTGCATGTTGCTGGAAATTATTTTGGAYAAATACTAAGTTTCTGCCCTGTTTTCGGTCTTGAATTKCCTTGGGAATGACTTGAATAAATTGGGAATTGATGATACCAAATGATAGTRCTGGACCTTAGGTTTAAAACAAGCCATAGATCAAGGTTATAGGATTCCTAAATCATGAGATATGGAACTTGAAAAATTCATGGACAGTGTGTCCTRAACTTAAGTTTTACCTACAATTTTGAGTTRATTGTGGCTCAAATGCATGCTTAAATTGAGAGYATGATATATTTTTTGCAATGTTTTACTGTYKTAGGAACATTTTATGACYGATTTGACTTAATTTAGATTAGTAAAACTTAAGATATGATAAAAATTACCTGGACTCTTACATCATAAGCTGCCAACTTGGTTTGGCTGATAGAAACCCTATTATTTTAGTGAATTTTGACTTGGTTACTAAGTATAACTTTTTATATGTGGTATTCATTGAAAGCTACAAGTCTTAGGAACAATGTGAGCCTAATATTGCAGGAACTGGATTACCATAACTAAAGTTATGATCACAATACTCCTACCCTATCAGTTTAGGACTTCCCCTGCTACACTCTACTATTTAGATAAATTCTGGGAATTAAGCACATACTATTAGGTCCTAAATTTTTGTGAATAGGTTCCCTCATGTATGAGAACAAAATGAGACCTTTTCCATTAAAAGTTCCTCAGTAAAACTTGAGATATGTCTTTAAGAACCAACACTGCTTATCTTTGTCCTCACTGTACTGCTTGCTRAAGTAATGGACCTTTCTGTACTTAACAGTACCTTCAAATTTGGAATTACATATAGGAATAGAAATCCATATTTCTTAAGATTCATATAAAACTAATGTTTTTGGTAACTCACTATATAACTCTAGTTATTAATAAAACACCTAAGTTGGATAGTTTTAGTTGATAGACACGAATCCTGTTTTCGTAACCAAACTGCAATCTATTACTCAGAATTAAGCATAACCAGTACAAATAGTTAGACTTCTATTTTAGGCTAATCTCCATATAATCCTCGTAGGGAAATTAGAACCAGGACTTGATTTATAACCATTTTCACGCACATTGCTTCTTTGGATAGAAAGCCCATGAACAGTTTTACTTTTGTTAATTTAGTGAATAACTTAGCTTGATTGATCAGTCAACTAAGGAGACATTTCCTATGTGTTTTAGGGTGTCCTAATCCGGATTTTTAGCTGATAGATATGAAATTCGTGAGCTCAGGTGAGTCGCTTTGTCTTTTAAACTCCTCAAACGTGCATGTTTATTTAAGCGTACTATAGATATGTCTTCAGGAATTCTCGTATGCTTGAATCTGATCCATTCATTTTCTTTAAAACTTCAAAATACGTGTGATTTTATTATTCTAATGAACTATTTTCAAGCATCTTCAAATCATTTTCACTATGAGTTCTTGATGACACTTGTAAAATGCTTTGTATGGAATTACTTTTTTATTATGATTTCTGAATAATGAATTTTTCCATGTTTTTTAATTATTTACTTTCAAGTATGCATTGTTTGACTCTAAGTATCATTTTTTGAGTACATTCTGATTTCAAAAAGACTGTTGATTTAAAATTGTGACTCTGATTTGATTGTGAAAATTGTGATTGGAAACTTGAGATTGTGAACTTGTGATTATGGATCTGATCAATTGTCTCAAGAGGCTAGCGAAATGAGCAAAGTACTGTGCTTGATTGGTCACTAGTATGAGGACCTGTTCAATCGAGTGGCATTTAGTCCTTGAGATAGCCATAAGGTCTAGTTGATGGTTAGCACAGTTGCGGACCGGGAATGCATTCGGCGGACGGTTGCTTCATCGGTGCCTCGTGCTTTTGTGATGGATGCTCGTGCCTTGTTCAGGGGAGTTTGGCCGGGGCTGGCCAATCTGTGTACCTTAACTAGCGGGTACTTTTGTTTGTGGTCGTAAGCTATTGAAAGTCATATGCACATTTGTGGAAGTAATGCTGGTAACTTGACCCCACCAAATCTTGCAGGTGGTAATTGGGTAGCAATTTACCTTTATCCCATTTGTGAAATGTTCTGTTTTTGCTATCAGGAAATCCCTTTGTTATGATATTGGATTTTCCCGAGCTTCCACGTAACTTGATTACTTTCTACTCTGATTTATAATACACATTGGGCATTAACCGTTTTGATGCACTTTTTCGAGTTTTTCACATTTTGATTATCCATTTGACTAAATTATGCACATTTAGATGTCTTTATAACTTACACATCGCACACACCTCGGGACTTGCTGAGCCTAGTTCGCTATTTTTCTCACATGATTTAGTGATAGGTACAAACTACTAGAGCTATTAAGTGGTTCTGAGCTTAGGAGCAAATGTAGGAATATCTTGTGAAGCTTGGGGATTTGTAATAGTTCTATATTTCTAAATCTTTCATTTGGAAGATGTATTTTTAATATTTTGGACTATAAATTATTTTATATTTATCAATTGGGAGTTTTAAAGATTTTTTAAGGTTATGTTTTTAGCTTAGATRTATTATATTGGTGGGWTATAAATGCTTTGAATTATTGACTGTTCGATTGTCACGAGACAGGTGATGCTGGTACAGTCCCAATGTCATGAACTTGACCACTTTATTCCTACAATTGAGTTGGGCTCTAGGTCGGGATAGCAAATATATGTCCAGAATGATATCCTAGTCCTTAAAACGCAATACCATTAAATTCCTAAGTATTATGCTATTCCCCAAGCAAATTTCACGATTAACATAACTTATTTGACCTATTTGACTTATTTGACTTATATAAGGTCACTAAAAATGCCCTTGAAATAAAGTCTATGCAGCATCCAACTTCACTTCACTTCTAAAGTGTTCTTTTCTTGAGTTTTCATGCATATGAACTCCTTTTGAACTTTGACAAAGTCTCCAAAATAATTAGCATTGGGATTGCTTTGGAAGAAGATCTCCTCTTGAAGCATCTTTGCTTGTGCCCTTGTTAGTGATCATCTATAGTTGGCATCTTTTTGTTCTACTTGATTCCTATCAGTAGGCATGAGACGCTAAAATTGTAACACACGGAATCTCTCCTTATTTAATTTTGTTTCATTTTACGTGAAGTTGTGTGCCAACTAGGGTTGCACATTTGATTACTATTTTGAAATTGCATATTTAATAAATACGAAAATATTATCCGTGTCGAATAAGAGTTATCATTTGGTTAAAGGCTCGACTCGTGGGCCTATTTATTTGTTAGTCGGAAGTTGGACTTTTTATCGAAAGGAAGCCCGTTATATTTAATTTACGGATTTTGGATTAAATTTGGGTTACGACCCAAAATATAAATATATTAAAAAAGGAAAAATATATAAGAAAATAAAAAGAAGGAAAAGAAAAGAAAAGAAAAGAAAAAGAAAAACCTAAAGAAACCCTTCATCTTCTTCCTTCCATATGCCGCCACCGCCGCTATTTCCCCTTTGCCTACTCGACACCGCTTGTCGCGGCCTTTCCTTGCTCCTTCTTCTCTCTTCCCTTCCTCTACTGCCGACGCTGCGCCAACCGTCGTTGCTCGCCTGTGCGACTAGAGGAAACATTTTGCTGTCTCATTGTCGTCACCCAGATTCATTTGTTCCCGCTTTCTTCCTCCCTCATGGTCCAATTTGGTCATTCTATGGGTTCCCCTTCACGGGTAGCGATCGGATCTGTGTTCCTACAAGCAACAACCTTCTCTAGCAAAACTGTAGTTAGGGCAAACTATTTGGGTGTTGAATCAGAAGGCGAGTGATCAAAAGGAAATGACTGAGGCTTTGGTTACGGCGGCGACATCATAACAGTCGGACCTGCAGCGATYGATGATCTGCTCTGCTCGTCGAATCTCTGCTTGTTGCTCGCTTCGACCAGCTGATGTGTGTGCATCACTACTTCAGCCCAGCCGTTTGCTAGACCATCTGTGCACGCCGCCAGTTGCTCATCTGCTGCTTGTGGTTTGATCAGAAAAGGGAGTTTCTAGATCTAGAACCAGCAACAGCTTGGCACTATTCGGTTGTTGCTCATCGATTCTCTCTCGTCGCCGACTAGACCTTGTGCCAGCGCTATTCTGCTTATCGCCGAAATCATCGAAAGTTGACCAGAAATATTGCCGGTCAGTTGAGTTTGTTTGTCCAAGAACAGGGCCCGATACTCAACAGTACCAGACCCAATCGTGCCCAGTAGCACCAGGCGCCAACAAGCATTAGGCGCCCAGTGCCCGACACCCAGGCACTTGACGCCCAGGTGCCTAGGGCTGTTGTGTGCGTCGCTTGAGTGCAAGCCCAGGAATCCAATATTGCTCCCACAACATTTGGATATTGTGAATTTTAAGGTGAAAACACTAACACTTAATATTGAAATTGTACGATTTGTACATAATTATGCCCTGAAGTGATTTGATGGGAGAGTATAGATTAGGTTTATACCCAAGCTAAGGAGTTGAATTTTAACATTAAAAACGTGATACTTGATAATATGAGAACTAAATATGGATTTATAATTGACAAGGAAATTATTGGATTAAACACATAATATCTAAGTTGGGACGATCGAACTAAGTAGACCCTCTTTCTATAATCAACTAGGTCATTTCGAGGCCTTACATTGAGATCAGTTGAAGGAGTTTATTTCACAACTTAAGTAAGAACCCGTTAATATAAAGGACTCCGGGTAAGTAATCCTCTCATCTCATTAACGTTATGAACGAATGAAATTAAACTCTTTTAGTTGCTCTAATATGTTGTGTATGGGATTGCATGTTAATGTGTGTAATTGGGTGGAATGTTATCATGTTTCATATTTTATAYTGTTGTCGAATGATATTTTRTATAAGGTTGTTTGCATCTCATGTCATGAGYATGTAGTTAGAATTCTACATCATTTYTGGCATAAGCCATTCACACATTTAGAAGGTGAATRGTTAGGAAATGGAATTTTAAAGGGAAATGTTAAAGTTTTGAAAATGTTAAAGTTTTCGAAAAAGAGTGTAAACCTAGCCATGAAGGATGTGAGTGGGAAATGGGGCGTGGGAGATCGGTGCACCCGACCCTACCCTCGAGGAGGGCAGGTAATGATTCATCTCGGGGAGGTGAAGAGATGAAAAAAAGTTAACCGCTCTGCGGTACTACCGATAAGAATAAAATCGGGTTCCAAATAAGATGGCCCACTGCAGAGCCTAGTGGCTAGGTGTTACACTCTAGTGAGCTTAATAATGAAAGGAAATGGAATGTTTTACTGTAAGTGAATTTTGAAGGAAATGTTTTGTAAAGAAATTTTGAAAAGGGAATGTTTGGAAAGTTTTTCATTTAAAAGGCGAAACCTTAGAATCTCATGACATGTAGGACATGTTTATGCATTCATGCATGAGGTTACTTGCTGGGCTTTTTAGCTCATTTATTTTTCTTATGTTTCATTTCATATGATATGTAACCAGATGGGGTGAGAAGGTCGCTTGTGGGCGAGCTATGATACCTGGGAACACGTTTCAAACTTATTTTATGTAATAAGATGATTATATTTTTTTTGAATGGTTTAAATTCTTGAGGCATCCGCTATTTTTGCTTCGAATAAATGTTGGGATGGTGAGGATTTGTTAAAAATACATTTTTGACTCTTTTGGGTATGTTGAGTATTTAAATGGATAGTTGATTTTTGGCAAGTAGATTGATGTAACATTCTCAACTTAGGATAGTTCCTAAACTGGGGGTGTTACAAAAACGTTTCAAAGAAAGCCTATTACCATCACCTCTTGGTCAATTTAAAATACCTTTCATAGTTCCCAAGAAGTACTAAATTAAGTTCTAGTGTACCTAATTCTCCTTATCCAACCCATAATGCAAGAAATAAGCAAAGCAACTTCCATAATACAATAATGCGAAAATATATGCTCAGAAGTTCAAAAATCATGTAAAGATGGAACTCAATAGCTTATCACTTAAAAACTCCTTAATATGCTTCATAGTTCTTATATATTCAACATCTAGATCAAATAGGTACTTTATGGATAAGACAAAATAAATACTAAGACCATAATAATACCAAAAAATAAGCTAGATAAATATAACTTACTAAAGCAAATAAAAGCACAAAATCCCCCAACTTAATCTCAACATTGTCCTCAATGTAAAAATAGACAGAAAATGAAGAGTAAAAGATGATATGCTTCTCTAATTTCAGTGTTGAGGCTTGGGTTGCCTCTCGAGAAGCGGTTCCTCAATGTCTTTAGCTAGACATTCCACCAGATTGTTTAAGGAGGGTTTTTGGGTTGATCTTTGAATTTTCTTGCACTATTCCTCTTTCTTTTTCGGTGACGCCTTTTTCGTGGATAATATAGAAGACCCGCATCCAAATAGGCTAGTAATTCTTGACCTCATCACACACCTCACATCTTMATCTACAATATTTRCACATATCTCCGAGGGTACTTCAAACAAATTTTCCTTAAGATGTCTATTGAATGTGTCAACAATATTAGCTAACAAACATTACTTACTTTTTTTGGAGGATCCATAGCTTTTAAAACATCAAAAGTAACTTGTTCATCATTCACCCTAAGAATTACCTTACCTTATTGCACATCAATAAGAGTTCTAGAAATGGTCTACCTTAGATCAAGGGGAACTCTCTATCCTCTTACATGCCCAAAATAACAAAATCCGTAAAAAATATAAATTTATCAGCTTTTACTAAAATAATTTCAATAATACCTCTAAGGTAAATTATAGATCTATTAGCAAGTTGCAAAGAAAATTGTTGTCAGTTTTACTTTCCCAATTCCTGACATTTTAAAGATAAACAATGACATGAAATTTATACTAGCTCCTAAGGCACATAAGGCTTTACCAAATTGTAGATTACCAATATTACAAGGTGGAGTAAAACTCCTTGGATCCTTGAGCTTTTGTCAAAGCTTTTGTTGCAAAATAGTTTTGCACTCCTCGATGAGCATGATAGACTTATGTTATTCTAGCTTTCTTTTGTTAGATAGGATGTCTTTCAAACATTTGACATAACTWGGAATTTGATCCAAGGCATGTACAAAAGGAATATTGATATGCAACTTTTTAAACACATCCAAAAATTTAGAAAACTGTTTATCTAAATTGTGTTTTTCTAGCCTCTATGAAAGGGAATGGGAGGAACATAGGGTTTACGAGATGTATAGAGTTTAGATTTCACCTCTTTATCCTTTTGCTCAAATTCTCTATTACCATATACTTATGGTCCTAAAATTTATCTAATCAATTGATTAATCAAGACATGATGAGTCTAACCAAATTACTTAACCAACAAGAAAACAATATAAAAGAGAATGAAAGAATCAAGTGGAAGGGTTTCTAAACACATGATGCACCTAATCCAATTTATGTTATCTAATCGACTTTCCATATTAGCTTGTTAACTATTAACCAACCAAACCTAAGTTTATCAACTGTAATTTCTCTAGCTATAACTGATTTATTTTCCTAAGGAATCGAACTATATCTCTATGTTTGATCTAACTAGAAAAATGCCTTAAACATAGAGTTCAATGTAGTTGCACGAGCAACATGAATGTATTCCTATTTCACATTCACGCTTATGGTCTTGTTACTTGACCTAATTATTTAGGTGTTATCTCTAATTGTCCTAAATAATATGAGAATCAATTAAAAGATAGCTAGTTATTCAATTGAACATTAGAAACAATAACAAGACTTAATATAATTCAACATACTGATAGTGGAAAATTCTAACAAAATAACATAGAAATAGAATCGATTACATCATGATCTTATTATGGTTCAACATAATGTAAATCAAAATCAAATGACTGAACTTAAAAATAAGAAGAAGAAAACATCACTAAATATTTTGAAACTAACATGGAAGCACATTGGTTTGACGGGAATTGAAGTTTTTCTCTTGATCAGCACCCGTTTAGACGGTTCAAGGCGCATATAATGTCTAAATTGGGTCAAACCAAATGTGCTTCAAAGCTCTTTCTATTCTCCATCCATTTATGTAGGTTCTGTAGAGTTTAGGCAGCATTTTAACTTTGAGTCTTCTTAAATACTTTCCTTCAAAATTGAATTGATACATAATGAAGTATTTACTCAATAAATAACAATTACATCTAGAATTCTATTGAGTTAAACTCTTAAAACACCCTATAATCTACATATAAAACCAGTGTATCATAATTCTTGTGGATTATGTATCTAAATGGGTTAAAGCTATAGCCTCTCCAAAGAAAAATTCTATGGTTGTCATAATTTTTTTCAAAAGAGATATTTTTTGTCACTTTGGTATACCGTAAAAACTCATTGGTGATGGAGGAAGCCACTTTTACAATATGAAATTAGGGATTGTATTGAAGAAGTATGGTGTTACTCATATGGTAGCCACTCCATATTGCCATCAAACCAGTGGCTAAGTAGAGGTTTCTAATAGAGAAATTAAAAGAATACTTGGAAGAACTGTTAGTACCTCTCGAAAGAACCATGGATATTTAGTACCTCTCGAAAGAACCATGGATATTTTTCTAAGTGCTGTCTCTAGTAAGACAGCGTCCTTTGTTCCCTTCTTTTCTGAGTTTCAGTTAGCTTGTTAGGTATAACTAGAGAATGATCACTAAAATCGATTGGAACCTTCATTATCATCACATCATTTTCCAAATGAAACTCATCATCTGGGAAAGTGAGTCTCTAGAAAACAAAAGGTTTCCTATCTAGTCTGCAAAAAGAAAAATTGTCACTTGATGCCTTTTTTCACCATCCGTTCTTTACTGGCCTACAGACAACCTAATTGTAGATGATTGGCTGGTTAGGAGTCTTAGGTCCTCCTACTCCCATAGCTTAGTCATTCCTGTGGTAGGTAGCTTTTGCTGATGGAAAATGATAAACATCTACGAGAGGATTCTTGGATTCTTCTATCTGCAAAGTAGGAACGGCCATCCTGAATAGTCTTTTGAATGGTCTTAYGAAAAATAATACAGTGACTAGTAGCATCCCTATAAGTATTGTGCCACTTACAATATTTGTTTCCTTTGTGCTCCTCAGCCAATGGTAATTTCTGACTATCTGAGAGTTTGATTTGCTTATCCTTCAATAGTTGATCAAATATTTGGTCGGATTTGGATATGTCAAACACATAGCTAGGCTTATTGCCTACTTTTGCCTCTTTCTTCCTTTGCATAGGCTTTAGCATTGAGCATGCGTATGTTCCACTAACAATTTCAATCGCCATAATATCAAACGGTTGATCATCTTCAGACTCGACTAAAATGTCAATGACAAAAATCATGGCATGCCCTCTGATAAATTTTGAAGCCATGTTCTTCTCATTCTCTTTGATGAGTTCTTTGATAYGCTTGGCATTGGATAAAGGCCTGGAYAAATAAGAGAAATCCTTGAGAATCAGTCGTTCGTTAAGCTCTGGGAGCRTTCTACCAATAGCAATTTTAGCATATTGTGATTATGRAAATAAAGTAGGACACCTCGTTTGAGCCGTCGGAGTCTTTCAAGGAAATTAGAAAYGTCCTTATTTGGCTTTTGCTTGATAGCTAATAAATCGTCCATAGAAACCTTAGGAATAGCTCGATAAAACCTTTCATAGAAAGAATGTTCCATTTTTCCCTCATTTTGGACCCAATTAGCTATCAAATTTGTATTTCATAGAAATAGAGCTCTAACTAAAGATAAGGAAACTGTAGTTTTTGTAACTCAGTGTTGCTTAATTCCCCGCATTAGGGTGTGAATTGGTCGAGATGCCCTATACTTTTCTTGTCATCATCACTTGAGAATGTGGTAACTTCTGGAATTTTATACTCGCAGGGCATGACCGTAGCGTTATCTGTCCATTTTGGATATGGTTTCCAATAAGAAAGTCGATCATTTCGTACAATGTTTGAGTAGAATTGCCATGTAAGCACATTGGCTATAGCATTAACATCAGTTTACAGCTGTGGTTATAGGGAAAATTTTATCTGCTGAAAGCCATGTACAGGAGAAAGTTGTCTGACAGTTTGGAAACCACGGTCTATAAGAAGAATCTGCCCTTGAATATTAGGCTTCAAGTTTCCCCGATTAGGCCCTGGGCCATTTGCCACGTCAAGTTTCAACCTGATGTTCTTTTCTTTTATTTCTCCTTTCCCAAACTTTTCTGATAAAAACTCATTTTCATATTTAACGTTTAAATTATCTTAGCAATTTCCTACTTTTCTTTTCCCTTGTCTAAACCGCTCGTTACATGATTGATCACTTGCAACCAACTGATTCATGCAATTTTTCTGAGGTGTTTGAAAATGGGGAAAAGCATTTGAAGTTTGGTTTAAATTCGGGGATAAGAAGTAGAGATTTGGCTTGAAGGGTTCACTCTAATCACAGGCTTACCACCTATTAAATTCAATGAGAAAGAGGATGCTAAGAAAGGTCAAGAGAGTTCTACATACAAGAAGTATTTCTCCAAGAGTAAGGAAAAAGTAAATAAGGCAGACTTGCTTTCTAAGTTCAATAAATGTAAAGATCAAAGGGACAAGTACAACTTGGAGTTTTAGTAATATGGACAAATGTTCTATGTGGCAAGGAAGAAGCTACATCTCTTAACTTATAGTTGTTCTATATAGTGGACGATTTAGAAAGATTTAGCAAATATGAATGGGGAAGGCAATCATATTTGGCCATTATTGAATTATTCAAGCATGTATATTCAATTAGCTATCAGGGATTTCCTACATCCATAATAGTAATAGCTTTTGTATCTATATATTTGGGCCTTTGAAGCTATTCCGAGCTTGGCCCTCGAGTTTGGAAAATGCATGGGAAATGAAATCCCAAGAATGGCTAAGTGGACCTTGGGAGAAGAACACCCGAATTTTAACACTGTTAATATATTTTTGAAGACCCAAATTGAGCTAGGGACTTTAAAAGTAATTAAGAAAGTGGTCCTTTCATCGGACTTTGGTAGATGTTCTGTCTTTTGATGATGTCTTAGACATTAATGTGGACCACGAAATAGATTTTGGTGAACTTGAGCCTTCACAGAATACTCATGCTTATGATACTATAGGAAATGAGGCAATTTTTCCATCACCGGCTACTGCCCTTCATGCATCTCCCTCTCACTTATCCCCATCTCGCTTACCCTCCTTTCACAATAATGATCTGATCAAGAGGATAGAGGCAATAGAGGCAGTAGTTGAGAGAAGGATTGATAGAGTTCACCAGCAACTAAGTGATCAACTAAATAGGTTAGAGGCCAGCTTGTCAAAGTTTATTATGGGGTTGAACACAAGAGGTGGGGAAGAAACTGAAGAACAGGATGTATATGGCCCTTCAATTGATGTTGGAATTGGTGAAGAAATGCAGAAACATGATGTTGAAATCCCTCTAGCTGTTGATAGCCCTCGTGTTGATCTTCCAAATAAGAAGCTGATAGTTCTTCATGTTAATGCCTTGCTTGTGCATATTTTATATCACGAAAATTGACCTCTGGATGCACACCGAATGTTGTTATTAAAGAGAGAGAAATATCCAGAGGCCTTTCCTGAATGAGCTTCTAGACTTATGTTTTGACAAATTTGAAGTTGGAATGTGGTCCTCGAGAACTCTCGAACTTCTAGATAATATCGTTGATTTTCTACTTGGAAGTGACAGAAGAAGATTACTCTTCTGTAGGGATCAAAGCACATCCACATTCTCAAGACAAACAACGTTGGCGAACCCAAATAAGCCATTATTTGTCAAAAAATCGAAGAAGCTTTGGAAGCACTTCAACCCAATACTTCCATAGGGTGACACTCACAACGAGTCAAACACACTTTAGATGACTCTTCATACAAAGCTTTGTGCAACCCTCAATACACTGGCATATTCCCTCCTTCATTGATAAGGAAGATAATTCCTTAGGTCTAGGAGGTGAGTCAAGAGTGTATTTCAAGAAATTTACTAAGGCGGAAAATGTGAAGACATTTGTGAAGGCAAATCCAATTGGTGCATCACCAATTAATAATTCATATCTAGATTGGAGTTTCTATCTTGAAGTGATTAATGATTGCTCATCATGTGTTGAATGAAGTTCAACCTTTAGAAGTGGTTGAGGAAAATACTGAGTCGGTCCTCCAAGGTGGGTTACTAGATTGTCCACATATTAAGCTTGATTTATCTTTTAATGTCTTTATAGTCTGATTTAGACCCTAACAATGTCAGACTATAGTCTGATTTGGACCCTAACAAATACTATTAGCTAATACAATGTATAACTATTTTTGGTAGGAAATGAGAAGGCAACTAAGACTACCATGGTGACTGTGGGAAGAATGGTCTTCCAATGAAGGTTGGTTTCTTTTTATACACTTTTGATTGTTTCCATTTAGCATACTGAGACTTAATRGTGCACATTTAAGCTTACCTTAGCATTTAATGTGCTTTGTAGTTTGATTTGGAMCCTAACAATGTTACACTATTAGGTGACTTATTGTAACAGTTCTACACYATTAGGTGACATAGTATAACAAATACTGTTAGCTAATATAATGTATAATTRTTTTTTGGCAGRGAATGAAGAGGCARTTGAGACTGCCATGGTGACTATGGAAGAAAGTTCTTCCAATGAAGGTTGGTTTCTTTCTGTACACTTTTGATTGTCTCCATTTAGCATACTGAGACTTAAATGTACACATTTTAAGCTTACTTTAGCATTTAATGTGCTTTATAGTCTGAATTGGACCGTATCAGTGCCACACTGTTAGTTGACTTACTATAACAATTCCACACTATTAGGTGAATCACTATAACAAATATTGTTAACTAATACAATGTATAACTATTTTTGGCAGAAAATGAAGTCCAGCTGATAACTGCTATAGGGACTGTGGAACCAAGGTCTTCCCATGGAAGGTGAATTTCTTATTGTACACTTTTTATTATTTTCATTTAGCATACTGAGACTTAATTATACATATTTTATGCTTACTTTTAGCATTTAATGTGCTTTATCGTATGATTTGTACCCTAATAGTGTCACACTGTTAGGTGACTTAGTATAATAGTTCTACATTGTTAGGTGACTTACACTAACAATGAAGCTTTGTACATTAACTATGTCCCTATGTATTGACAACAAGACTTCATAGATGTACAAATACTGTTGACTGATAATTGATAATTGTTTTTGGCAGGAAATGAAAGGGCAATTGAGAATGCCATGTGAACTGTGGAAGAAGAGTCACTTTTATGTCTTCGAGATGTCGAGGGCAGAGGAGGAAGACAATTGTCCTTGCATTGCAATCTCCATTTACTGATCTATTTCGGGCAGTAGATCCCAAAAAATTGCAGAATCTCGATTTATGGCTTTCAAATGCAACTGACAAGTAATTTCACTTCTTGAAATTTAACTTATTTAAATAAATTTTAGCTGTCTTATATATTAAGTTTTAATGTTGAGGAATGGACTTTCTAGGGGTGCATATGCTTTGGGCATATGCTTTGGCCATGTAGGATGTTGATAAAGTTCTTGCAAGCACTTACAAATCCGAATGGGGTGGCTGATTGATGATGTAAGTAAAACTATCTTTAATAATTGTGAATAGTTGATCCTTAATTAGTCTATTCTAATGTTTAATATGTAATACAACATCTAGATAACACTCTATATTACATGAGAAAAAGTTTGATGAACTATGAGGTCCTTTTTAAACAAAACGCTAACATCCTTGACTCAAGAATTTATAAGATTATAAAGCATGACTACAATGCTTGTTGATAGGAAACGTACGTCAATAATATGGAATTTTCTATATTTGAAAAAGATGTTTTGCTTTATTTCGATGGGCAACTTCCATCACTCGACAAAGGAATGAATGCCGCTATATTTACTTTCCTGTTTGTCTACATGCACATTGAGTTTTGCTAGAAATAGACTTGTATGAGCGCATCATCAACATAATTGATAGTTTGCCAAGTGCCTTATCTGATAAAACCCTCAAGGAAGATATGAGCCCTTATTTTTTTTGATTCCCTAGCTCATTTATGCAAGGTTGGAGATAGTTATCCCACCTAGAAATTTAAGTATAAGTGGAACAAAGAACTTTCTCATCAGTTAAATTGGTATGTTGTCCTTCTAATCTTGCAAACAATATGGTTATATATTTTTCATATTGAAGGACTACATTTTAAATGAATTTGTAGCTCCAATTGTGGCATGTTCGCATTGAATTTTATTGAATTTTCCCTTGCTGAATTAGGCCTGATGACTGTGGACCCAAAGCAAATGCCTGAATGGAGGGAAACGATGGTAGCCGAATTATTTACACTAGAATTTGACCCATAGATAGGATTTATATACAATACTAGTGTAAAGTATCTTTAATACTTATGACTTGTACAGTTCTTAGAATGTTCCCAGGGTTTTTAGAATGTGTTTAACAATTTATTTTACTTTTAATTAATTTTTATAAGTAAAACAAGTTATCTGGCTAAACTCTTATGACTTGTATAGTATAATCTATCTGATACAGTATATACGTACAGTACATGTAAGTGTATAGTGTAAATCTGTTAAGACATGTATATAATAGTCAATCCATGTTAGTATAAAAAGCTCATGCAATTTGACTATTTTTCTTTCAATTAATGTTTATAAGTAAAACAAGTATTTGGTAAAACCTCTTGCATTGTTATGCTATATATGCGCATAACAGCGTAAATTTTTACATAAAGTTTGGTTCATAACTCAAATACAATATTACAGGTCGCATCATAACAATTAGATCATGTCTATGCCCTCACATCGAGATTTCACCTTTTTCTCTACAACGGTGTTGGCTTCGTCTTTCTTTGCTCTTCAAMARTGATGAGTAAAATGGAAAAAGTTCGCAGTTCAAAGCTGTCAAATGAGTAAAATGACGCACCTATTTTGCTATGATTCACGAGGAAGAAGAAGAGAAAAGTTGGCGCGTTATTTGGTAGGGTAACCTAGATAATAATCAATGAAGGTATTTTGGTCATATAAAAATATATTGCGATGAAATAATATAATACATATATGGTATTTGATCATTCGATAATATACTCATTTTATAATTTATTTAATAAATGAAGCATATTAATTATTAAAAGGAGGACCTTTTTTGTAAATATATTGATTTACTAGGCTGAATAATAAAGAACCTCTTTCATTTTCAATTAAATAAAGAAAAAAATTAAAAAATTCACCGTCCTTTTTCTCATTAAAATCTTTGAACCAGTCTAAAATTAAGCAAGATACAAATCCCACGGGGACCCTGGCGGTATTGCGAAACACAAGGCTAACCTTTGTGGATGATAAAGACAAAACGCTACCAGTAGCCAGGCACGTGAATCACAAAGCACAAAGCTTTCTCATGCAGTGAGCACCTACCAATACCATGTAGCGTAATAATCAACAAATAAAAAACCAAAATAAATAAACTATATAAAAATTTGATCTGTTCAGGGTCTATATATACAGTACTAATGGCATCGTAATCTGATTCAGCTAAAGAGTAAAAATGGTGAGGAAAGCATTCGGGTTCCTCCTCTTGCTTCTCATGGTCTTCATCTCGCGTAAGTCTCTTCTCCATTCGTTTATTGAATTCAGAAACCTTTTAGTTTATTGAATTGTTGTTTTACTATTATTCAATCCTTGTCCAACTGGCACTGATAAATCACTTGGATGTAGAGGATTCAATGCCACTGGTGGAGGCAAGAATGTGCCAGTCACAGAGCCATGGATATAGGGGTGCATGTTTCAGGAACCACAACTGTGCTCTGGTTTGCAGAAATGAAGGTTTTTCAGGTGGTAGATGCCGAGGGTTCCGACGCCGATGCTTCTGTACCAGGCTATGTTAATTTGAGAATGTGGCTAGATTTCTTGTCTTTGATGTTAGGAGGAAGTAAGAATAAGTATGTGTCTTGTGGAACAATCGTGTTAATTGAGCATTGTTGATCTGTTGTTGCTAGCTCCCATGGAATAAACTTTCTCCTTTTTCTGTTATCATAAATCATTAAGTGCATCTGCAGATTATATACAAGCATCGGATAGCAACGGTAAAAAAGATATGGGAAATTAGGGACTATTTATGATTATGTGTTTTGTCTCTATTTTTTCTTAATTTTTATATTCTTAAAACTATTTTCGATCAACTATATTTGTTCGGAAACTCAAAGTCACGTGATGCAAACGTTAGTTTTAGTGGGTGTATGAATGTCATTTTAAAATAAAAGTATAAATAGAAGAAGGAAGATAAAAACCATCTTCTCCGACAGTCAAATGAAGGAATAGAAATCATCTTCTCCCTCAATTCTCAACCGGAACCTTTTTTTTTTTTAAGTAAAAAAGAGAAAAAAGTATTAAAGGTCCGCCAGAAAGATGGTTAGTCGGATCAAATTCCAACCAGATCACAGGTGTAGAGAGACGAGAGCTNAGCAATTAGCAGAGCGTCTAGCATGGGAAATTTGAACACTAGAAAAAACACTAAAAAAATGAATGATGAATATCAGCAACGAAGTTGTCATGGAGAGAATAATCTCCCCACTCCAGCTGCACCTTGCGGACGATTTCAAGGGAATCCTCCTCCAAGATAAGTGAGGAATTAACATAGTCTTGTGCAAACCACAATCCTTCAAGCATGGCTGTAAAGAGTAATTAAAGGGTCAAAACTTGACCCTAATTGATATTCATCCACGCATATATATAGTACATCAAGCAATCCTAATTAAGGTAAAACTCTAAGTTTAGGAAACAATCCTAAACAATAGCAACTATTTTCCTAAAACATATCATAATATCTCAACATCCCTCCCTCAAGTTGGAGCATGAGGTTCAAAAATGCCCAACTTGGCAAGAAGATAATCAAATTGTTTCTTTCCAAGAGCCTTTGTAAAAATATCCGCCAATTGTGTAACAGTAGGAACATATGACGGAGACATCAAACCATCTATTGTCGCATCCCAAACAAAGTGACAATCAACCTCAATGTGTTTGGTGCATTCATGAAATACTGGATTTTTGGCCATATGAAGGGTTGACTGACTATCACAAAAGAGCTTGATTGCCTTTGGGTGGTGCACACCCAAGCTCAGAAGCAACCCTTTCAACCATTTGAGCTCACAAGTAACTACTGCCATAGCTTGGTATTTCGCTCCTGCAGACGAGAGGGAAATTGTGTGCTGCTTCTTTGTCTTCCAAGAAATAGGAGATTGTCCAAGATACATAAGCCATCCGAATAAGGAGTGTCTAGTGACTGGACATGCTGCCTAATCAGAATCACACCAACCCTGCAGGGATAGATCACTATCTGCACATAACACGATACTCTGACCCAGAGTACCTTTCAAATAATGAATGACTCTCAAATCCGCCTCCCAATGCTCAATTCTAGGCTTCTGCATAAACTGAGATAATATATGAACCGAGTAGGCCAAATCTGGACGGGTCACTGCCAGATAAATGAGTTGACCTATTAATCTGCGATAGGACTCATGGTTCGACAAAAGCTCCCTATTTGCTTGTCCTAATCTATGATTTTGCTTGATGGGAGAGCCACACGGCTTGGCTCCCAATAATCCGGCCTCCAGTACAATGTCAAGCATGTACTTACTTTGGCACAAGAACAAACCGACTAAACTTCTTGCCACCTTGATTCCGAGGAAATACTTCAACGCACCAAGATCTTTCATCTTAAAACAATCACTGAGATAGGCTTTAAAGGTCTTAAGTGAAGCGGAATCATTCCCGGAAATAAAAAATCGTCAACATACACTAGCACATTTATTTGAATATTGCCCTTAGTGTAAGTAAAAAGAGAATAATTAGAGTAGGATTGTAAGAAAAAATACCATTTAAGAGCCGTGACCAACTTTGCAAACCAATATCTCGGAGCTGGTTTCAACCCATAAAGAGATTTTCGTAATCTACAGACCAAGTTTGGATCGAAACGCTCAAATCCTAGGGTAGCTTCATATACACTTCCTTCTCAAGATCTCCATGCAAAAAGGCATTGTGAACATCTATTTGATGAAGTTTCCAATTTTTTGAAGCCGCAAGAGCCAAGAAAGCATGCACCGTAGTCATTTTGGCAACTAGAGAAAATGTCTCATTATAATCAATACTGGCTTCTTAATGATTCCCCAAAACTCCTAATCTGGATTTGAGCCTTTCAATATCACCATTTGAGAAGTACTTGGTTCTGTAAATCCACTGACTTCCCAAAGCAGGCTTACCCTTTGGAAAAGTTTCAAAAGTCCACGTACCATTTTCTCCAAAGCCCGAATCTCCCCCTGCATTGACTTTTACCAACAGCCTCTTTAAACGACTTAGGATCATCGCTCGAAATAATAGCTGGAAGAAACTTTCGATAATTTATAGAAAAATTATCGCAATTTATATAATGTGCTATGGGATAAGGAGTACATAAGGGATGCTATGGAGACGGAGTGGTGAGAGATGGACTTTCAGCAACCACCGTATGAGTAACGAAATCTCGTAATAGAACCGAAGGAAATTTATCCTTCATTCCCTTTCCCATAGAGTAGACTGCCCATTGCTTGTATTGTCAAGCCCAGGTGAATCGAGCCCAGCTGTGGGAACCACTTCCGGGCCAAGTGAAAGAGGCGCTGAAGAAGCCTCTGTTTGTGGCTCTGATGAAGCCTCGGTGTGGGCTGGCCCACCCTCCCTCAAGTCCAGGTCTAGATCTGTATCAAAATAAGGTGCCTGATCTTGGTGGGCTTAGGGTTCAAGTTGGATGAGGTTGATATTTTGTGTTTGGGCTTGTGGGTTAGGCAAATCAGCATCATCAACAACAAAATCAGCAAAGTCACTATCAAATCAACATTTACCGTAGGCACAATATTTTTCAGAATAATATTCATAGCCGGGTTATCGAACGGAAAAACATCATCAAAAAACTTGAAATCACGAGAAACAAGTAATTCCTTTTTGTCCAAATCAAACAACTTCCACCCCTTCTTTCCAAACGGGTAACCTAAAAACACACATTTTCTACTTCTACTTGCAAATTTGTCACCTTTGGATTTTTTATCATGAGCAAGACTAAGACAACCAAAGGTGTGAATTGCYTCATATGAAGGAGRGGTGCCAAATAGGATTTGGAATGGTGTTTTATTGTGTAAMAAAAGAGAGGAATGCGGTTTATTAAATGAGCRGCGGGAAGAACACTTTCTCCCCAAAAATAAATAGGCAAATTTGCTTGAAAGCRTAAAGCCCTCCCCACATTTAAAATATGCTTGTGTTTTCTCYCAATCCTCTCATTTTGTTTCGGGATTCTCACACATAAAGTTTGGAATAAACTACCAGTTGCAGAAAAATAGTCAAGTAGGCATTTAAATTCTGTACTATTATCACTTTGAACAACTTTCACTATTTGAGAAAATTGTTGATCTACCATTACAATAAAAGACGTGAACATCCGAAAAACTTCTATTTTATTGACCAGCAAATAAATCCACACAACTCTTGAAAAATCATCAACAATAGTTAAAAAATAACGAGCTCCACAAGAAGAAACATGTTTATAAGAGCCCCACAAATCACAATGTATTTTCTCAAAAATTCTAGTTGCCTTATTGTCACTTAAAGGAAAATTTGTTCTAGGATGCTTAGCACGAAAAAATATTTCACAAGCTTTATTTAAACTACCCTTAAGATTGCTAACTAGAGGAAGTAACTTCACTACTTTCTCTAAAGGGTGTCCCATCTTTTTGTGCCACAACTCCAAAGTTGATGCTGCGTTGTGGACAGAAACATGTTTTACCGAATCACCTTCAGCTCCGCCGAAGTAGTAAAGTCCATCTCGCCTAACTCCCATTCYAATCAGCTCCCTGGTGTGATCTTGTATAGCACACATATAAGARTTAAATTGGACAATACAATGYAAGTCATCATTCAATTGTGAAACCRAAAGTAAATTGCAATTGAGTTTTGGCACATGAAGAACGTTTTTAAGAGTGATTTTATCYGACAAGTGAACTGAACAAGATGGGGTYGCAACAATAGATTCACCATTAGGAAGYCYAACYGRACACTCAAACAACGCCAYAGTATCAAATAACCAAGACAAATCACYRGTCACATGATGAGTTGCCCCGATGTCAATGATCCATGACTTCGTGTCAAACTTACCATTCAACCTATCATTCAGAACTTGAGCATTACCAATTAAGCCTGCAAGAGCTTTCCATTGTTCGGGTGTGAAGAGTTGATTGGTAGAACTTTTAGTAGAGGATGCTCCAATTATACTACTTGCCGCGTTAGCACGAGCTGAGCCGCGCCCACAACCAGCCTACTGACAATTACGTCTAGCACCCCTATCAGCCTTGTTTTGATCCGACCACCCCTCAGGATATCCCACTATTTCATAGAAATTATTTTTCCCATGGCCATGCTCATCCTCATCCTCTTCTAGCGCCTGTACGGACAGCAAAGCCAAGGACCTCTGCTGGCTTGTCTTCTGTGACTGTCTTGGCGAGCTGCACACGCTCATCTTGTATCACCAATTGGTACGCTCGATCAAGCAAAGGCAAGGGATCTTGACAAAGGATATTGGTTCGTAATAGAGCATAAAAATCATTGTTGAGTCCCATCAAGAAGTCATGTAATTTTCCTTGTTCACGTCTTGGTTGGTGCAATGATGCGGCAGTATAAGAYGAACAACAATTGCAAGAAATTAGCGGTTCATGCTTAAATAATTCCTCTCATAATACATTCAATTTGCCGTAGTAAGTTGTAACAGACATAGATTTCGGTTGCTCACACTTAGCAATTGAAGTCTTTAACTTTAGAATTCTTGGGCCATTAACCATAGCATATCGTTGCTTAAGATGCTCCCATAAGCGTTTCGCATCACGAAATTTAGATAGGGCACTTTTTACCTCGAGATCGATTGTGTTTGTAATCCAAGAAACCAACATTGCATTGACGGCGTTCCAATCAGATTGGGTATATGGAGGTTGCGGTCCGGTGATAGTGCCTTCCAAAAATTCGAACTTGTGGCGTGCTTCCAATGCCAACTGAATATCTAAAGCCCAATCATCGTAATTGTCTCTGCGTGAGAAAATGGTAGTGATGAGGTCACCAAATCGGTCTCCTGTGCCGAGAAAAAAAGGTGAATTCATCTCCCTTTTAGGTGGCGGCAATGGTGGTTGTTCATCGTTGCCGGCCATTGTTTTATTGTGTGTGTATATCAGGCTCGGATACCATGTAAAGAGTCATTAAAGGGTCAAAGCTTGACCCTAATTGATATTCATCCACGCATATATATAGTACATAGGCAATCCTAATTAAGGTAAAACTCTACATTTATCGAAACAATCCGAAACAATCCTAAACAATAGCAACTACTTTCCTAAAACATATCATAATATCTCAACAATGGCCAATGCCTCAGTCTGTGCAGCACTAAGACATGCCTCACCTTGCATCGCCTTAGAAGCAACTACCTCACCCTTACTGCTCCCAATCTACAAAAGCTTTTGGTCCAGGTTGCATCTGTAAGCTTACACATGTTGAAGCCCGGAGGTTGCCACTTTTCCAAACTACCAGTAGGTAGGAGCAAGCCGCATGAGTTCAGCAAAGTCTAAGCATATTCCCGTGATGTACTAAGCCCCAACCAGAGGATCTGGATTCCTATTCTCAGTCATACAATTGCACATGAGCCACAGCTCCTTATAGCATGAAACAGAGTAAGCTACATGCTTCTTCACCCTCAGCCATCATAAAGCCATGAAGAAAACCAAGAAAGCTATCAGTCGAATGCTGCACCTAGCATTGAAGGCTTGGAAAGAAATCTCAAACTTCCATTGTATAAGGACACTCAAAGAGACAATGGCGCACCATCTCCTATGCAAAACTGCATCCCTGACACTTAGGGCAAATATCAGTAGCCTTCTTGGCCACGTTTGATTTTGTGTAAAGGATATCCCAAATGCAATGCCAAAGGAAGTGGAGAAGCTTGGCTGGAGCTCAGATTCGCCATAACTTGGACCAGACGTGGGGAGAACTAGTAGAAGAGTAGCACCTAATCTTCCTCCCTAAAACGCTGAGCCATGAAAGCAGCATTAGAGTTACAGACAAGGCAGTCAACCTGAACTTTTAATCTTGAAGAAACGCATCATTGAGAAATTAAAACTCTCCTCTTCTTCCTCAATCCTCTTCCACTCCTGCCAGATAGCTACAAAGGCTACCTAATTTCGCAAGAACAACAATAACAAAAGCATCACAGAAACCCATCTTCTTTCTGACCCCACAATCCCGAAATAAAACTGAGATATTTGTCCAATGGCCAAATCTAATTCAATTTGACCTTTGAGGAATACAAACAATTGACATCTTGCGGCTTAAAGTGCAGCTATCACAAGAACAGAGAAGATATTAAATTAGTACTTATTCCTTGCTCGCTTGATGTCTCTTATAAATGTTGAAGGCGGAGGTGGCAGCAGCAGCAGCAGTATCTTCATCGTCAGCATCCCTCGGTATTTTCTCAAGACTCTCATTATGGACTAAGTCGTTTGATTTTTTAGAGATAGTCGATAAAGAACGCTTATCAAAAAACAATTTCTCGTTTATTGAAATTTGAGGTTCGCCTATCACTTGATGATTACCTCCAGTAAGTGTCTAAGCTAGATTAATATCTTTGTCTGCCTTTAATTCTTGTCATCTTTTAGGCGATGATTACCTCCCATAAGTGTCTCAAGTAGGAGAGGCACACTACTTTATGTGATGATTAAAATTGACTAGTTCCTATTTATCTTCACAAATAAGTAGTATATGAAAATCACTAATATCAATGTTATATGAAAGACTCATCCTTTTCAAAATTTGATTTTTTTTCTATGGAGTAATACTCCAGTTTGTTGTTCACATTGCATGGAGAACTAAAGAGTCATTTTTTTTTTATTGATATGTGTAAAGGATACATATTTGAGAATAGAAAAAAATTAGGCATTTGGAACACTTATTAAACAACAAAAGAAATATTATCCAATATTAAAATTAATTTTTTAAAATTTTCCCAAATATCTAAGTAACATTATTCTTTCACTCCTCTGTTTTTTCAGAATATGATTTGCCCCATTTTCTATGTAATGTTTCACTACTTGTAGTCYATATATAAATCTAAACACTTACTCTATTCTGTTTTCTATAGTATGTAATTTTAAGATAAAGTATATAATTTAACTAGATAATAAATTTGTCTAAAATTGCTATTAGAGTAGCATCTTCATCCTTACATTGGAAAAAAATATTATCAATTGCATGGGGGATAGAAGATAAAATGAGAGAAAACAAGTTGAGTTTATAAGTGAAATGGTATTGTTTTGAAAATTAAATAAGATTGAATATGAAAAATAATATTTAATAGTATCTTAATATGATATGTGTAATATAACATACTTTCAGAAAACGAAAAAAAGAGAATCATATTATAAATGTAGTTTAAAAAACAAAAAGAATAAATTCCAACTCCTCCTCTATTTATTGTAATCTCCGGGATGTTACTTTTTATCAATTTTATAAATTTTGTATGGTCTTATGACTATGTGTGCCAACTAAGGTTGGATAATTTTCTGTGTGATTATTATTTTATCGACCTTTTAATAAGTATGATATTATCTGTTAATTGAATGAGGGTCCTTGGTTGGTTAGAGGCTCGACTTGTTGGACTTATTCATTTTTTTTTTTCATTTGAAAACTAGATTTTTACTGAAAGGAAAGTTCGTAGAATTAATTTAATGGACTAGATTAGTTATGGATTGGGAAGGCCTAAAGGGTTGGGTAAGGGCCCAAGTTTGAAGTTAAAAAAAAAAAAGAAAAAAGGAAGAGAATTCTAAATCAGCCGTCTACCCTTTTCCCCCAAAACCGTAGCCACTGCTACCCCATTCTCAAAAAATGCTTGCCACTGCCACTCCTTCCTGCTACACTCACTGCCTCTTCCTCTCTATTTCTTCTCCCTCTCTTCCTTCTCTCCCTCCACTTGCCAAGATAGCTGCTGAAGCTTGCAATTTCATCATCTAGATCCGCTCAAGATCTCTTGCCCACGTTTATGCTTAGGGACATCCTCGCTTGCAGCATGCATCCGGTTGACTCATTAGCCTCTAATGCTCGAAGCCGCTCATGACACGAATAGACGTGACTTGATCGGAGTTCTTTCTACTCCAATCACTCGACGAAGTTTGCAATCCTTGTTGTTGACCAGATTTGCAAGTCTGAGTTGCCGGCTGCCGGGTTCTCGCTACGCATCATCGCAAGTAGAGATCGGCTCATCTACTGCCTGAAGACTCGATTCTGATTGGAGCTCGCTAACAAAAACTCTCTCTTTCTCTTCGCTCGTCGATCTCTATGCTTGCCGGTCGTCGCTCTGCCCAGATCTACCATTTCCTTCTTCTCTGCTCGACTGGATCTCCTCTGCTTACCAATTGCAATTTTCCATTTGTAATCCAGAAAAGCCTGATCAAAATAGCAATAGCTAGAGGCTAGGCTTTTGCTAGCTGTTTGCCAGCTCCAGATTTGGGGTCATCCAAGCATCGAGCGCCCTGACGCCTACACGCCCAAGTGCCCAGACGCCCAGGCGACCAGGCAGCCCGATGCCCAGGCGACCAAGCCCCGTGTGCGACCATGATTGTTGCGCGTGCGCTCAAGGGCTCAACGCCACTATCGAACACTTAGAATTTATTGATTTAAAGGTGAAAATGTTATTATTTGATATTGAAAATTTATGACTTATGTAATTATGTCCTAAAGTGAAATTGTGCGAGAAATATATTAGGTTTAATACCCGAACTAAGGAGTCTAAGTTGTACCTTTAAGAATGGTGATAATTTGGTGATGTGGGAATGAAGTATGAATTAAAAATTGGCTAATGATGTTCATAGATTAAGCGTTAAATATTTTAGATTGGACAATCGTATTAAATGGACTTCTTTTGTAATCACAATTAGGTCGTTTTCGAGTGCATTGACRTTGAGAACGGTAGAGGGATTTCACTTTGCAATTTAAATAAGAATTTTAACGTMAAGGACTCCAAGTAAGTAATTTCTCACATTCTCATTAATGCAGATGTATTAGTGTTTTAAATTTCTCTAAGGTAAATTGAATGTGTATTGAATATGATTTCCATGTAAGTGAATCTCCATACCCGCCTATTTTTTCTTTTGTGGTATGAAATGTGTTCTGAATGTATTGAATAATTTCAYGTGATATATATATATTTTGTACTGTCATTATGTTGAATGGTTTTTATATAAGGTTTTATGTAGTTCATGTCATGGGCATGTAGTTATAGTATTGTACATCATTCCCGACATGAGCCATTTGTACATTTASAATGCGAATGGTTTAGGAAAATAAAATTTTTGAAGGGAATGAAAATTTTATAAATGAATTATGTTCAGGAAAATGTTAAGATTTTGGAAAGGAGTGTAAACGTAGCCATGAAAGATGTGAGTGGGAAATGGGGCGTGGGGGACCGGCGCATTCGACCCAACCCTTTGTAGAGTAGGAAGATAAGTAATGCTCACTTCTTGGGAAGTGAAAAGATGAAAGGAAAAGTTAAGTGTTATTAACCATATTGCGATTCTACCGATAGAAAATGTGATCAGGTTCCAAAGAATAATAGCCCACTGCATGCTTAATGGCTAGACTTTACACTAAGTAAGCTCATGACTTGAATGAATGAAAATGTTTTACAAAGTTCTTACATTTTGAAATGGAAATTTATGAAAGTATTTGGAAAGTTTTATTRAGRGAGTGAACTATGGATTCATRACATATAGTGCATTTCATATACAGTCATGCATGCGATTTTCTTACTGAGCTTTATAGCTTATTCCATTTCCTTCACTCTGCATCTCAGGTGATGTGTAGCCAAATGGTGCGAAGAGGCCGCTTGTGGGCAGGTCCTGATACCTCGAATCATTATACAAATAAATTTTACTGAATAAGACAGATGGTTGTCTAGAGAGGTTTTATGTATTTTTCAAGATAATTTTTTATTTGTTTAACTAATCGTGTTTTAAATTCTTTCAAATGTTTGCAAATTTCAATTTTGATAAATGTTAGGTTGGTAATGGATGGTTGGAATACAATATTTATTATTTTGGACGTCTGTTRGGTTGGAATGTGTGTTGTTTATGGGTATTAAAAGTGTTTGAGGAGTTTGATTGTGTACAGGAGATAGTTGTTGAAATTACAGAGAAAACTCTGCCGAAATTTTTATAAACCATTTTAGACAAGTGTTCAGATTTCTTTTGTTTTTCCTACAATATTGATATGATTATGAGTAAGGTCAGCAATACTCTCGGCTTAGGACAGTTCCTAATCTGGGGGTGTTACATGTATACTTCTGTCGTTACCAGTAGCCTTGCAGAAAATGCTCAACCATTTCCTGTAACTTCTACCAAGTCCATTTTGCAAGGTGTTCAAGGGGAAATATGTCAAGATAACTTCTGAGAGGTAACGAATCTTGAAATAAATAAAGTGAAAGCTCTTATCATTATCAATAGAGAGCATATATTCTTTGAAGTACAAAAAATATGTCTGCAAAATGGATTGAATGGCCTCTTAAAGAGTTGAAAAAAGTGTCTAATGGAAAATAGTTGTAACCGTTACTTATTAAATGTTTGTAGAATATAGTCATGTATTCTAATAATTGTTCGATTATTCATCCTCTTTAGGACTTGTTCATGTATGATTTTAAGGTTTTTTACCTTATATATTGGCATATATGACTTTGGTAACTCTTTAAAAAGGTGATTAATTTGAGGAATATTTGAGCATTTACTGAGTTAAATGGTTTTGTTGATAGGTAGTTGCAACCCTTCCATAGAATCAATGGATGAACCAACAAGTGTGCAAGACTAACATGGTTGATGAGTTGGGAAGGACTGCCGAGATGTTATAGCATTGTTATATCATCGAGTGCACTAGGCAAGCACCTCTAATAAGAAGCAGGCATATGGAAAGCACCAATCCAAGCATCCTTTAGAAAATTCACACATGACTTAGCAAAAAGAGCTTCAGAAAGTCAAGTGGCCCTTTTATGAACTTTCTGGAGGAAATGAAAAGGTGCCAAGTATCCTTTTGAAAACTGGGCATCTGCATTCACGCATAGCCCTCTCTCTCTCTCTCTCTCTTTGTAACTACCCAATGTATTATATGAACGAATAAAAAGTTTGTTTTCTCTATATTCTCCTCTACTTAGCAAAACATTTTCTTCTTTTTTACTAAAGAAATTCTCCCTCACTTACGACCTTTAAAATCTAGAGAAATTCATACTCYTGTAGAAGCTATGAAAAATGAACCGATAAATCCGTTTGGAATATATTTAGATTTAGATTGTTGTCAATAATGTTGAAGAAGCAATTGGTGAATGGGAAACAACTACCAGAATAGCAGTCTCTGTTAATAAAATGGACTATGATATCACTAAATATTTTATTGAAAGAAGTTTAGTCAATAGTACATTAAGATTGTCGCAACACTTGAGTGAAAATGCTAGAAATATGATATTTAATACAGATGATAATATTGCAAATTTAATATCTACAGCCACCGAAACATTAAGATTAGAATTTCCAGGACAAGGAAACATGATAAAAGATCCAAATACAATAAATAAATATAGTATTACACTTCTTAGATTACAATTATGTGATATGTGTAAAATAGAAAGATATATATGTATGTTTCAAGATTATTATTATCACATCTATAAYAGAGTTGCAAAAACTCARAGTTATTTGCCTATATTTTATACTAAGATRATTTTAGATCCTTGGGGTAAAAAGTTAATAGATACTTATAACCCAAGAACTGCAGATACTTTAGGAAAAATGATAACACATTTAAAAGATAAAATGAGCGAATGGTGTGGAGATGCCATATTAGTTAAACTAACCAAAGAATTAAAAAAAAGAGAGTATCTTTATGTTGTGATAATACTAAAATGACATTTATGGTAGGATATGATAGCCCATATTACTATAATAAGATAAAAAGAAAATACAAAAAGAGAAAAACTTATAAAAAGAAATATTTTAAGAGAAGAAAAGCAAGATATTACGAGAAGAAAGGTTATAAAAAGACTAAAAAGCCTTCTTATAAAAGAAAGAATGATAAAAAGGATCCACAAACCTATAAATGTTACCATTGTCATGAGATAGGACATTATGCAAATAAATGTCCTAAATATTTTGAGAAAAACAAAAAGAAAATAGAAATTGATGATGACATTGAAACCTTAATAGAACAAGGTGAATTTATACAAATAAATAAGTTTGAAGATATAGATTCAGATAAAATGATTTTTATATAAACTGATAAGAACTTGTAATAGATAATACCTAGGAATATCAAAGTGATTATAAAAAAGAAATATTAATAGATAAAAGAAAATTAAGACAAATTCAAAAGAAAAACTTTTCCTTATCTAATTATCAGGATTTAAGATAAATTTACTTGAAAAGTTCAGGATACAACCCAGAAAACATCATTTGTGGATTAAATACACAAGAAAAACCATATTAGAGTAAGTTTAACTTCTAGCAAAATAATGATACCTTTATTATAAAAAAGAGATACTCAATATAAATTAAATAAAATAAAACCATAAATAAGAAATACTCTTGGATGGATAAATATAGGAGGAATACAAATAATTATAAAATCTACCTTTAAAGAAGGTTTAGATACTCCCATTGACATAGCTATAATGGATAATAGAACTTAAAAAAAAAAAAAAAAAAAGAGAAGAAGCTTGTTTAGGAATTCTACGAGGAAATTTACAATATAGAAAGTTAAAATTCAATATTTATCCTTGAATTTCCTATCATCTTTAAAATAAAGATTTTGATAAAATTCTAAGTTTGCTACAAGACTTTATTTGAAAAGAATTCTTTCATCAATATAGCAGACCTTATTCGGTTATTTATATAATTTCTTATGCGATATCTGATACACATCATTAAGATTGTTTTGCGATAAAATACACATTAGGATTTTCTTATTTAGAGGTAAATCAGTTACAAACACATGGCMTGCCCAGGATACAAGAAATAGAGAAAATTCCTTTACAACTAGAATTACAACCAAAACCTCTAATAATAACCAATAAAGTATCTCCTCTATTAACATTTACTGATACAGCAGTTTTTAATATACCTCCTAAAAGATCTATCTCTCATAGATGCAACTTACCTTTAATAGCAAAAGATGATTGTTTAAAAAATTATAAGATAAAAGGAGAATATTTTKATGGAACAAAATTCTCTGAAACAAATATACTTATAGATACWGGAGCTAATGGAAATTAATTAGTCATAAATTATGTTATAATATTCAAAGATATAAACTCCAAGATACACATTGATATACTAATTTTAGTGGAGAAATACATGTAATAGATAAAGCTATTGAAACAATATTAAGATTTGGAAATGAAACTATTCCTATTAGATTATTAATAGAAAATGAAGGCTATAACGATACCTTAGAAATAATGTTAGGAATAACATTCTTAGATAATATACAACCTTACCATATAATTCAATATGGACTTAAAATAAATTATAATGACAAAATCATCTATGTACCTAGATGACCAGCCAATATAATATATATATTCCTATAGAAATTACTTATAAAGATTACAAGGCAGAATATTTTGTAGCCTACATAGGTAGTTGATAGACAAAATCGCATACGCAATAAAGCTTCACTCATGCAAGTATACACGGTCCACAAGTAATATAGGATGAATAAGAGTATTGTCTTACAAAGATTCTTGGTTCAAAAGTGATGGTTTAAGTTCCTAACAAAATCAATAGTTGATGGTTGTCGTGAAAGTAAAGTAAAATAAACTAAAATGATCTAATCACAATGATTCGAAAATAATCAACGTAATTACACAAATGATATGATCAAGAGCTTAAAAGTGAGTTAGAGTTAAGAATCCCCTATGTACTAATGTTTAAGAAATCAAAATGTCAATGCTGCAGATGGTTGCAATAACGATTTCTAAGCAAATGCTACAATAAAGGTTTAACCACAGTAAAAACGTAAATCGAGATAGAAATGGCCTTATCCTTTCAGTTTATTGGTCCTTGTTCTTATTTTACTAAGTTGATCTATCTGTCGGAGTTACTTAGCTTAAGGAACTTGAATACAGTTCAAGTCTCATATGATCTTATGGGTGGAATATGAATGTCTCCAATATTCTATGGTATCCTAAGATATTAACCTTATCTCAAGATAACTAAACCCATATCTACTCAAGTTTTTCACATCTTTTACTACCTTTTGGAGTTTAAGAAGCTCACACAAATACTATTCATGGCCAATAAAACAATTAATGTAAACATTATATAACATTGAGAAAAGCATTTATAAAGAGAAAACCTTGCTTAAATAATTCAAATAGACATTAAATACGTAGATTCATCAAAACTCTAACTTCTAAGAAGTTAGTTCATGTTCTTGGATGAAACAAAATACAAGATGTGAAAGATTAACATATTGAAATGCATATTGAAATAATCACTAAGAGACGGAAGAAACAAAGCCTAAAGAAGTTGAAGAAGTCTCATGGCGAAGGCTTCCTTGAAGTCTTCTTCTTCTTTTTCTTCTTCCAAGCTTCTCTCATTTTTCTTTCTCTCTCCTCTTTTCTCTCTCCTGCATTTTACTCCTGATGTCCGAATTCCAGAAGCCTATCTCGTTTCAGCCTTCCTCCCTTTTGTCCCATGAAACTTGCCTTGGAAGCTTGGCAAAAAGGCATCATAAGCACTTTTTGCTTTTTGACTTTTTACTTTTTGACTTTTTGCTTTTCACCTTTTTACTTTTTAACTTTTTGGCTCCAGAAATGATAATCTCCTTTATTCAATGATGACTTTCCTTTTAGTTTTTGGCTCTAGAAATGATTATCTCCTTTATTCAATGATGACTTTCCTTTTCTTCCTTGACTTTCCTTCTATGAATAAAATATTCTTTTTTGATCATAATATTCAGTGCTGTAGCATTGCATTTTTAAGTCATTGTTGTCCATTGTCACATCATTGAATAAATCTTCACATGTTCATTAAGTGATCTTCTATTTTGCTTATAGAATCCTTTTCCCTACAAAATTGAGTATTTTAGATTAGTAATTGCACATAAATTCTATAATTTCACACTATTGTACAATTAAAGTCACTTGGTCGATTCTAAAAAATATTCAAGGTAAAATAGTATGCAGTTGCATTTAATCAAACTAAAAATGGTGAAAACATGCACATAATCTCTAGTAAAATCAATGGTTTCTCACCCACATCAATAGTGGATCAAGAGCCTGCTTATGTAAAGGAAATTGTTTTCCTATAGAATATCATCAAGATTGACATCCAATTATTGGGAGAGATATCTCTCATCCTCGAATTGAGYGTAATAGAGGTATTAGACAACCRATAATTATACTAGGAYCATTTTAATTAAATGTCATCCATTCTATTTCTATAATATATGAACAAATATTTTATTTGGAACTAATTTTCTTCAATTATTTCATAAGGTAACATTCGATACTACATTATATCATATTACTTTTAAAACACCTTGYAGGCATCTTAATTTAGTTAAACGAATTAAGAAAGCCTATGGAAAACACTTTCATATTCCCTTTAAGCCTCACATAGCCCAGCGTAGTGTTATCAGTTATTAAAAAAAAAAATCAATTTTTTCCAAAAGGAATCCCCTTATTACAGTATCATTTAAACAATAGATTTGTCAATGGACTAGATTAATAATAAATTAAAAATATGTTATTTAGATAATCCTTTACAATTTTGAGATAAAAATCATACAGAAGATAGATTAGAAATGAATGATAAAAATAAGATTATTAGGCTTACACATAGGAGATCTAATCCTGAACAGGAATTTAGAAAACATATAAAGGAATTACTAGATTTAAATTTAATTAGATCTAGTAAATCCCCCCATAGTTCTTCCGCCTTTATGGTTAGAAACCATGTAGAGATAATTAGGAATAAAGCTAGAATGGTAATTAATTATAAATAATAAAAATGATAATACTATATTTGATGGATACTTTCTCCCACATAAAGAAAGTCTAATAAACTGGACAAGAGATGAGGAAATATTTCATAAATTTGATTGTAAAAGTTGATTTTGGCAAACAAAAATGCATCCAGATAGTATATCGTATACTGCCTTCTCTAACCCATAAGGTCAGTATGAACAGCTAGTTATGCTTTTTGGATTAAAAAATGCCCCGCGGATATTTCAGAGAAAAATGGATAATATCTTTAAAGACTATGAATTTATTTATGTTTATGTCAATGATATTCTAGTATTATCTAATGATATTACACTTCTCCTTCGAAGCATTTAGATATTTTTGTTGATTTATGTATTCAGAATGGATTAAATTTTTCTGAAAGAAAAGCTAAATTATTACACGAAGAGATAGAATTTTTAGGTATTCACATAATGGAAGAGGCATAAAATTACAAAATCATATATTAGAAAAAATCGCAGCTTTTCCCAAATAAACTACAAAGAACAAGTACAAAGTTTTTTAGGTATTTTAAAGTATGCTTATGATTTTCTCCATAATTTGGCTTTTTTAAGAGAGCCATTTCAAGAATTATTAAAGAAAGATAAGATATYTGCATTTAATCCTTACCTAGAAGACCAGGTAAAGAAAATCAAAGATAAATATCAAAATTTTCTAAAATTACAATTACCTAAGGATGATGATGACTTAATCCTTGAGATACGTGCCTCTGAACACTATTGGATTGGAGTGAATTATGAAAAAGATAGATTATAAATATAACAAAGAAAAAAACTGGAAAGTTTATGTAGATACTGTTCAGGAATCTTTAACAATCCACAAACTAGATATCATATAAATGAAAAAGAATTGTTAAGAGTAGTGAAGAGTTTTCAAAAACTATACTACTTCTTATTACCAAAAATATTTTTATTAAGAACCAATAATACTTAGGTAAAGGCTTTTATACAAAATAATTTACCTCCTAAACCAGAGTACAAACGATTATTAGATGGTAGACTCTTTTGTCTGAATATTTCTTTAATATTGAGATTATTCGATCTAACAAAAATGTTTTAGCAGATTTCTTGACCAAAGATGGCCGAATTTATGAAGAAGATGCTTGAATTACAAAAGTATTTAGAGAAGCAGATTATCTCTATCATAGATAATATTTATGATATTATTGATATATCTAACCTTCCCGAATGGCTAAAAAAGTTGCAAATTTGTTTGTTTCAAAATGCAAAATGATCAATGCCAAAATTGGGAATTGTGAGATAGTCAATAAAATGATTCAAGATTATTATTCTAAGATCGAATTCGAAAAATAGATAGCTCTTCTTCCATGGAAGAAAAGACTATTGATCAACGTCTCGAGCAAGACGGACCTAAAACTGCTTATGAGGATATTTTGCTCAAACCCCAAAAAGGTCTTTAGATCATGAGCGAAAGACATCCTACAGATAGTGTTAGTTCAGGCATCATCTCAAGAATACGTGTCATGCCTATTCATCTCAAAAAGAAAAAGAAGATACAATCCCTCCACATAATACCTATTCAGATGGCGACAGATAGTGATATGATACTAATAATTCATGAATTTGGAAGAAGATGATAAGAAAGACATAAAACCAAGCGAAAAATAGTCAACAAAGTCTACAAAAGATAAGATCGGACAAAAATCTGCAAAATTATTGATAACAAAGTCCACAATGGCAACTATCAGATAAGATCAGAAGAAAAATCTGCAAAATTATTGATAACAATGTCCACAATGGCTGCTATCAAATAAAAAGCAGATAATTTTTAGCTCTACTTTATGTAAAAAACTTAAGTCTGGATTTTACATCTGAAGTTGTATATAAATAGCAATAGGTCTCATTTATGTAGTATGAGTAATTAAGAACTGGGCATCGACATAAGAAACGAATTGCCCTCTCTGTCTTTGTAACTACCCATGTATTATATGAAGAAATAAAAAGTTTGTTTTCTTTATATTCTCCTCTACTTAGCAAAAAGTTTCCTTCTTTTTTACTAAAGAAATTCTTCTTGACTTACTACCTTTAAAACCATACGCCTAGAGATAGAAAATAAAACCAAGTTGTGCTGAGTATCTTGAAGGGATGACAAGGGAAGTTACCTGAGGTTATCAACTTGGGGCTGAAATGCTTGTTAAAAGTCTCATCGGATATTCGGAGATGTATTGGTCAAAACGGTAGCAAAGGTATGGAAGCATGCTAGACCCCATCTTTTGTAATCAAGATAGAAAATATTTTGCTACATATTGCCTAGATATTTAGATTAACATTTTATTTATTCTTCAAATACTACATTTATGGATAGTTATATCGTCCAATTCTGCTGTTATAATTATACGGATAGAAGAAACTTATTTGATTTTGAACTTACCTATAGTAAGCCCCAGGATTGGAGGGAAAAGAGGGAATTTAGTTTTTCATTGAATAGAGTGCCAGAGAAGGCAACCATAGGATGTTCTTGATAGACCAAATCGCATACGCAATAAAGCTTCACCCATGCAAGTATGCACAGTCCACAAGTAATATAGAGTGAATAAGAGTATCGTCCCACAAGGATTGTTGGTACAAAAAGTGATGGTTTAAATTCGTAATAAAAATAATTAATTTGTTGGTTATCATGAAAATAAAGAAAAATAAACTGAAATTATCTAATCATAATTATTTCGAAATAAGCATAGTAATTGCATAAACAATATGATCAAGAGTTCAAAGGTGAGTTAGAGTAAAGAATCCCCAATGTACTAATGTCCAAGAAGTCAAAACATCAATGTTGCAGACTGGCTGCTGCAATGACTTCTGAGCAAATGCTATAGCAAAGGTTTAACTACAGTAGAAACGCAGATCGAGATAGAAATGGCCTCACTCTTTCAGTTTGTTGGTCTTTGCTCCTATTTCATTAAGTTGATCTACCCGTAGGAGTTACTTAGCTTAAAGAACNCTATAGCAAAGGTTTAACTACAGTAGAAACGCAGATCGAGATAGAAATGACCTCACTCTTTCAGTTTGTTGGTCTTTGCTCCTATTTCATTAAGTTGATCTACCTGTAGAAGTTACTTAGCTTAAAGAACTTGAATAAAGTACAAGTCTCATATGATCTTATGAGTGGAATATGAATGTCTTCAATAGTCTATGGTATCCCTAAGATATTAAACCTTATCTCAAGATAGCCACATCTACTCAAGTTTTTCACCTATTTAGCTATCTTTCGAAGTTCAAGAAGCTCACACAAACACTATTCATGGCCAATAAAATAGTGAATGTAAACAATATATAATCTTGAGTAAAGCATCTATAAAAAGCAAACCCTGCTCAAATCATTCAAATAGACATTAAACACATAGATTCAATCGAAATTCTAACTTCTAAGAAGTTAGTTCATGTTCTTGGATGAAATGAAATACAAGATGTGAAAGATTAACATATCGGAATGCATCTTGAAATAATCACTAAGAGAAKGAGAAACAAAGCCWGAGAGRTTGATGAAGTCCAATGGTGAAGGCTTTCTTGAAGTCTTCTTCTTCTTATTCCAAGCTTCCCTCATTTTTCTCTCTTTCTCTCTCCTCTTTTCTCTCTCCTGCATTTTGCTCCTGATGCTTAAATTCCAGAATTCCTAAATGCCCTTAGTCATTTCAGCCTTGCTCCCTTTTGTCTCATGAAACTTGTCTTGGAAGCTTGGTAAAAAGGCGTCATAAGCACTTTTACTTTTTCACTTTTTGCTTTTTTCCTTTTTGCTTTTTAGATTTTTGGCTTGAGAAATGATCATCTTCTTTATCTAATAATGACTTTTCTTTTCTTCCTTGACTTTCCTTCTTCGAATAAAATAATCGTTTTTGCTCAAAATATTCAGTGCTGCAGCATTTTGTCACAGCATTGGATAAATCTTCACTTGTTCATCAAGTGACCTTCTGTTTTGCTTATAGAATCTTTTTCCCTACAAAATAGAGTATTTTATCTTAGCAAACGTACATGAATTCAATAATTTCACACTATTGTACAATTAAAGTCACTTGGTCGATTCTAAGCAATATTTAAGGCAAAATAGTATGAAGTCGCATTTCATCATACTAAAAAAGGTGAAAACGTGTATTGTAATACCCGGGATTTTACTTTTTATAAATTTTATAAATTTTGTATAGTCGTATAATTATATGTGCCAACTAGGATTGGATAATTTTTTGTGTGGTTATTATTCTACCGTAAGTTTAATAAGTATGAAATTATCGTGTTAATCGAATGAGAGTCTTTGGTTGGTTAGAGGCTCGACTTGTTTGACTTATTTATTTTTCATTCCGAAACTAGATTTTTATCGAAAGGAAAGTCCGTAGAATTAATTTAATGGACTGGATTAGTTATGGCATGGGAAGGCCCAAAGAGTTGGTTTAGGGCCCAAGTTTGAAGTTATAAAAAAAAAAAAGAAAAAAAAAAGAGAAGAACCCCAAATCAACCATCTACCCTTTCCTTCCCAAACTCTAATCACCGCTGCCCCCACTTCCAGAAATTCTTGTGGCTCACACCGCCTCCTCCCTTTGCCTCTACTGACCGTCATCGCCTCCTCTCTGTCTTTCTTCTCTCTCTCTCTCTCTCTCCCTCTCTCGACTGGAGGCTACCATAGCTACACTAGGATCAAATCTGCAACTGCTCGGAGAGGTGTGCCACACGACGTTGCTCGTTGTTGTTCTGCTTTCTTGTTTGCGAGCAGTGCGCTTCTAATCACCATTGTTTGTGAATCACACCTGCTACTCAGATCGAAGCCCATTGACGCCCAATCATTGCCCACCTGTGTGCATGTCATCGCAGCTGCTTGCTACCGTGCAGCTCGATGCCCAAACGCCCAGCGACCAAAAGCCCCGATGCCCCGACAACCAGGGTTGTTGTGCGCACACTGCCTGAGAGCACGCCTGGGGCGCAATGCCATTTCCGTGACACTTAGAGTTTGTTTATTTAAAGGTGAAAAAATTACTATTCAATATTGAAAATTTATGACTTATGTAATTATGTCCTAAAGTGAAATTGTGTGAGAACAAAGATTAGGTTTAATAGGCGATCTAAGGAGTTTAAGTTATACATTTAAGAATGTGATGATTTGGTGACGTGAGAATTAAGTATGAATTAAAAATTTACAAATGACATTCATGGATTACACGTTGAATATTTAAGCTTGGACAATTGTATTAAATGGACTTTCTTTTGTAATCACAATTAGGTCGTTTTCGAGCACATTGACGTTAAGAACGGTCGAAGGATTCAGCTTTGCAATTTAAATAATAATTTTAACGTAAAGGACTTCAAGTAAGTAAATTTTCAGATTCTCATTAATGCATATGTATTGATGTTTTAGATTTCTCTTAGGTAAATTGAATGTGTATTGAATATGAGTTCCATCTAAGTGAATCTCCACACTCGCCTACTTTTTCTTTTGTGGTATGAAATGTGTTATGAATGTACTCAATGATTTCACGTGATACAT
>MEJB01000076.1:380214-401624 GCA_001752375.1 Rhazya stricta
TATCAGTAGCTCTATACGAAAATCACCACACATCTCGGCGTGCTCGACCGCCGCACGCAGCCCAAAATTTGGGGGGGGGGGGTCCAAGAAGTCAATAACCAAAAAATCAATCTGCAGATTGGCTTACAGCAATGACTTCCGAACAAATGCGTAGCAACACAAGGTTAACCTACAGTAGAAACGTAAATCGAGCGAGACAAAAATGATCTCACCCTTTCAGTTTGTTAGTTCCTTGCCTCCTTATTTCCACTAAGCTCTTGAATCTGCTTGTCCGGAGTTACTTAACGCTTAAAGAACTTGAATAAAGTTCACGTCTCATAATGATTTTGTATGGGTGGGAATATGAATGTCTTTTCAATATTCTATGGTAATCCCTAAGAATATTAAACCTTATCTCAAAGATAACCAAATCCACATCTACTCAAGTTCTCCACCTCTTTAGGCGTATCTTTCGGAAGTTTCCAAGAAGCTTACACAAACACTATTCATAGCCAATAAAACAGTGAATGTAAACATTATATAACCTTGAGTAAATCATTTATAAAGAGCAAACCTTGCTCAAATAATTCAAATAGACATTAAATATATGGGTTCATCAAAACTCTAACTTCTAAAAAGTTAGTTCATGTTTTTGGATGAAATGAAATACAAAATGTGAAAGATTAACATATTGAAGTGCATCTTGAAATAATCACTAAAAGGAGAAACAAAACCTAAAGAAGTTGATAAAGTCAAATGGTAAAGGCTTCTTGAAGTCTTCTTCTTCTTCTTCTTCTTCTTCTTCCAAGCTTCCCTCTTTTTGCTCTCTTTCTCTCTCTTCTTTTCTCTCTCTTGCATTTTGCTCATGATGCTTGAATAACAAAATTCCTAAAAGCCCTTGGTCATTTCAGCCTTGCTTTGTTTTGTCCGATGAAGCTTGTTTTGAAAGCTTAGTAAAAATGTGTCATAAGTACTTTTTGCTTTTTCACTTTTTACTTTTTAACTTTTTGCTTTTCATCTTTTGCGTTTTTACTTTTTGGCTCCAGAAATAATTTTCTTCTTTATCCAATGATGACTTTTCTTTTCTTTCTTAACTTTCTTTCTTCGAATAAAATAATCCTTTTTTTCTCGTAATATTCAGTGCTGCAACATTTTGTCGCAGYACTGAATAAATCTTCACTTATTCATCAAGTGACCTTCTRTTTTGCTTATAGAATCTTTTTCCCTACAAAATAGAGTATTTTATCTTAGAAAATACACATGAATTCAATAATTTCACACTATTGTACAATTAAAGTCATATGGTCAATTCAAAGCAATATTTAAGGTAAAATAGTATAAAATCGCATTTTGTCATACTAAATGTAATACCCAAGATTTCTTTTTATGGATTTGTCGTTTGATCGTACGAATCTGTGAGCCAAATAGGGTTCGATAAAATTTTCTATGTGGTTAATGTGCGAAATTATCGTGTTTGTCCGATTAGGGTCCTTGGTGTTATAGGCTCGACTTGCTAGACTTATTCTTTTCATTCAGAAAACTAAATTTTTATCGAAAGAAAGCCCATTGAATTTAATTTAATGAATTGGGCTAGTTACGGATAGGAAGGCCTAAAAAATTTGGTTTAGGGCCCAAGTTAAAAAAAAAAAAGAAAAAAAATAAAAACCCTAGAATCCTCTTCTTCTTCCTCCTCCCCATTGCTGCCGCCGCCCAAACCCTAACCCACCCTACCCACCATCTAGGACTGCAGCACTCGTTGACCGCCGTTCATCCTTTTCACACGGCCATTCCTTGCAGATCCACTATCACCGGTTGTTGTCTCCATCGCCGTGCTTGAGATCGTCCAGATCCAAGCCCATGACACAGCCTGACTGTGCGACCCACTACTCGGTTCCTCGCGGTGCCTGAGGTCGCCCGTCCTTTGCTCACCGAGATCGCTGACCACCTGTTTATGTTACTACAGTTTGCCCAGATCTGCGCGACTGGAGCTGCTGGGTTCCAAATTTGCCTGTCAGTTTGCAACCATCATCCATCCTCGGCCGCTACTTGCTGCCTTCTTTAAAACGGTCTGCCCAACTCTGCCTTCATCTTCTTCTTCTTCTTCTTCTTCTTCTTCTCGGCTCGACCGATCTGCTCGCTAGAAATGTCGAGCGACCGATCCAGATCTTCCTCACGTGCCGCCGCTATTGTTGCTACAGCGAGTTACTACTGCCTGTTGCGAGCATTACCCGTCGCCAGAAGCAAGGGCCTGCGAAGGCAACATTCGTCTTCCTCACTGGTGCTCAGCAGGGGCGGCTGAGAGGTTGCTGCCGGTGGTCAACTAATTGCCGGTCAGCTGAGTTTTCAACCAGGATCAAGGGACAGCAGCAAGGCCTAGGAGCCCAGCGCCCCGCAAACCCCAGGGGCCCAAGCACCCGACGCTCGATGCTCAAGCGCACCGACACCCAGATGCCTGAGAACCCATAACCATTTCCGAGACTCTTGGACATTGTGACTTAAAAGGTGAAAATATTAATAATTAATATTGAAATTTATGACTTATAAAATTACATTATAAAGTAAAATTGTGGGAGAACATAAATTAAGTTTAATACCCGAACGAAGGAGTTTAAATTGTATCCTTAAAAGACGTGATAATTGGTAATGTGGGGACTAAGTATGGATTAATAATTGACAAATGACATTCTTGGAATGAACCCTGGATATCTAAGTTGGGATGATTGAACTAAATAGGCTTTCTTTCTGTAATCATAAATAGGTTGATTTGAGTGCCCTAACATTGAGAATGGTCAAAGGATTTCACTTCGAGATTTAAATAAGAAACCTTTAACGTAAAGGACTTCGGGTAAGTAAATTCTCTCATTCTCATTTAGTGGTGATGTAAGTGTGTTGTTATTATGATTGAATCTTCTTACATGAATTSAATRTGTATGTAAGTAAATTCTCACATTCTCATTAACGTATGTGTGTGATTGTTATTTAATCTGAGATTTATGTAAGTAAATTCTCCTTTTTCATTAACGCATATAATAGGATTTATTTGAATTCTTTTAGATGGTTTAATATGTTGTGTGTGGGATTGTATTATGAGGTGTGTTAATTGTGTGGAATGTTTCATGTGTTCATATCCCGTATTACTTTTATGTCGAATGATATGTTATTATGTTTCATATTTTGTACTGTTTGTCGAATGATATGTTATATACAGTTGTATGCATTTCATGTCATGGGCATGTAGTTAGTGTTCTATATGATTCCCAGCATGAGACATTCATACATTGAGAAATGAATTGTTTACGAAATGAAATTTTGAAAGGGAATGTATTTTATAAATTGTAACGTGTTCAGGAAAATGTTAAAGTTTTGGAAAGGAGTGTAAACCTAGCCATGAAGGATGTGAGTGGGAAATAAGGCATGGGGGACCGGCGCACCCGACCCTACCCTCGGGGAGGGTAGGTAATGATTCACCTCGGGGAGGTGAAGGAATGAAAGAATGTTAACCGCTCTGCAGTACTACCAGTAGGAATGTAATCGGGTTCCAAATAACTATGGCCCACTGCCTTCACGAATGAAAGGAAATGGAATGTTTTACTGTAAGTAAATTTTGAAGGAAAGAAGGTTTTGTAAAGAGATTTCGAAATGGAAATGTTTTGAAGGTTTTCATTAAGAAAATGAGATTAAAATATAACTCATGACATGTAGGGCATGTTATGCATTCATGCATGAGGTTCACTTACTGGGCTTTTTAGCTTATTCCTTTCTCTTGTTTGCATTTTAGATGATATGTAGCCAGATGGTGCGAGGAGATTGCTTGTGGGCAAGCCAAGATACCCTGAAGTCAATGTAAACGAATGTTATGGATTAAATTGGTTGTATTAAGTATTTATTATTTGAGTTTAAATTCTTTTGAGCTTTCGCAAATTCGTATTAGTAAGTAAATGGTGACATTCCCGGATTAGGATAAAGGTTCCTAATCTGGGGGTGTTACACTAAAAAAGGTGAAAACGTSTATTTAATCTCTAGTAAAATCAATGGTTTCCCACTCACATCAGTTCTATGTGGAAGAAAAGCTTGGAGCTTTTAAGGAGGAGATAGAAAAACTAACCTACACCATAGAAAGCGAGATTACAGGTTTGTTTTTATTCTGGTGCAACATAATCTTGTATCCTCTTCCTTTTAACGAATATTTCATGGAGAAATCTAATGAATTTTTAGGTTTTATTTGGTTATAAAGATGAGCTAAATCTATAATAGCTAAGATTTTTGTTTAACCTATGTTATGTTGTTAGTAAATGCTTTGTTGAGGAGTAATTGCTTTATTGTGGGGGTTTCACTTAAATTATTTTTAGTGTTCATATCTACTTTTTGCTGATCATTTAGAGTAGATATTCAAGCTATCCTAAAACTGAAAATTGGAAAGCATTGGACCTATTTAAGCGAATAGGTTTTGATTGTCATATATATATATATATATATATGTGTGTGTGTGTGTGTGTGTGTGTGTGTGTGTGTGTGTGTATCTAACCATAAAATCATTGAGACTTACATGAATTTGGGTTTCTTGAATTTAGTAGTAAGGACCAACAAACTCGGAATAGGTGAGATCATTTACTATCTTAGTTTACCTGCGAGGTAATGCTACATCATTCCTTCAGTATTGCTTAACTGTCACAACTTAGGTGATTCATTTAACTCATTTCATATCTTTATATTCATCATTTGGACTACTTCRCTTGTGTAAGCTCTGTTATTGACTTGGTGAATCAACTTATAGCTTTATTTTAATATAGTGATATTTTAGTTAATCTCAAATCCATTTAATGGAACTTTTAACATATAATATGCAGAATTTCAATCCCCGTGGTATCGATACTTTACGTAGTCTATATTACTTCTGGACCTTGCATACCTGAGTGTCTGTAGTTAATTTCCTATTTGCAATTTTGTCTATCACTTAACGGTAACAAACATGTTTTCGACAGTCAAAATAAGGTATTCTATATCCAAACTATCATTTGAACAGATTTCAACTTAGCATTCGAAAGGTTTAGGATGATCAAAACTATAAATATCATARGTCTGAAGAATGTTTCAATTTCACACTTCAAGAGGTTTTGGATAGTTGAAATCGGGGTGTGTTTGTCTCCAAACCCTTATTGGAAGGATTTAAGACTCAAGCCTCTAAGGTTTTGGACTTTCGTAACCCAGGATTATGCATCTGAAACTTACAGATTCAAGGATGCCTACTTCCTTAACTTGCAGACATTCTCAATGCCAACTCATTTTTGATATATTGCAGATATTTATCATAAGTTTTTCAAACTTTTATTAACAAAATATGTATAAGTTCGAAACTAAGGTTTTTTTTTTTTTTCCCCTGAAAATCTAAGTATCAAAATTAAATCGTTAACTATAATACGAGATATATAACATCTAATCCTCAACGATAGCCCTAAGCCTAATACACTTAGTAAATCTTCCAAATTCCTTCGAGCTTTAGCAGAAGAGAAGATCCTGTGATTTTTTGATATACGTATGCTTTCTTTTGCGTTTCGCAATAGTTCATCCTCACACAAGGAAATACTATAAGATTACCTTACGATTAGTTATTATCAAAATCATATAATTATTTCAGTTATAGGGCTTTTTTGATCAATGAGAATGATTCCTTCTTCTACTTATATTGTTAATTCAATTTCTTTTTGTTATGCAAGACTGKGACACTCAGTGTTAGCTATATTTGGAAAATGCAACTTCTTGCTTTACTTTCTGGTTTTGTTTCATCTTGCATGGAAAAGCTGTTTATCATGGAATACATTTGAAGAATTCAAGAAGTTCTACCTTCATGAGATTGAAGATTTGCTATATATACTAAAAGATTTCTTACACTAGGTTGTGCATTTTTCAAGTTTATCTTAAAGTACAATCTCTCTTCCCAAAATGCTTCACATTTGAAGAATTTTATTTTAAAAAGATGATCGGCAAAGAAAAAGTCTTTAAACTTGGTTTTGCTTTAATCAAGGTTTTTATTGAAAAACAAAAGAGGGGGTGAATTGGATATATAAATACTTTCCCAAAAAAAAATTATGATCCGAAAGTTCAGCACAATCCTCAACTTTGTGTCTAATAGGAAATTTGTCAAACACCTGATATGTACACAAGATATGTATTGAAAGAACCAAGAGGGTGCTGAATTGGGYAATTGAATCTTTTCCGCAAAACAATGGTCACTGGTTGTATTTTTCAGATCTTTCTCATAAATAACTACTTCTTAACAAACATAAAGATGACAAATATTGTGCGCAACAAATTGAATAGTATAAGAACAATAAAGGATAGAGAAAGCATATAGGAACAAGTGTGATTTATCAGTTCAATCCCTTYGTGTATCTACTTCCACTACCTGAGATTGCAATCACAGAATTTCAAACTCAACTAAGAATCTCATACGGGTTTTTCCATGAGTACCGAGAGATTTACCCATAATTAAGTTTTATAACTCCTTTAACCTCAAATCAAGGCTCCCTCTTCTACCCAAAAGTTTTATGTATTCTCACAATCTTGACTATCAGTTGGTCATACAAATCACAGAGATGTAAATGATAGTAACGAACCCAAATATGTCCCACTCTCAACTAGTGGAAATTTCTAAACTTATAAGCTCAAGTGGAGATGTTGATCTCACTCACAAAGATATTCAATCTTGAATAAATGAAGYGTAGCTGAATATTTAATAAAGATTTAGCATGAAGAACTTTCTCAAAGTATTGTTCAAAGAATACTATGAAATCTTTATGGTTTTTTTTTTCTTTTCCCAAAATACTTGTTTTGAAATCAACTTATTCAGATGACCAAGAGGAAAATCGTGTATTAAACAACCCTACATCAAAAGGTAATAAATCTATCCATTAAGGCTTAGACCATGTATTTCAGACTGCCAAAGTACCATGGTGCCCGTCCAAAGACTCACTAAATGGATATTGAATATAACTAAGAAAGCCATCAAATCGTTCAAACAAGAGGATGTTTCAATCCTCAAACTCAATCCTCGACTATTTTTGATCTCCAAAAGACCAAAAAATTACATCCAAAACCTTATTGACGAGATTAGACTTAACTACACAAAAGACTTAGAGTGGATTTGAGAGTGACAAGAATGAGAGTTCAAAAAATGAAACCATCATTTAGGAAACACTTTCAATATCAGACCAATTACTTCTAACAAATTTGTATAAGCTCATTTTCATAAATATGTTTCATAAATAAGTTTGGAAAACATTTTTGAGTTTCAAATATCAAACCATGAAATCTTGGCGCAGATAATTAACATGTCCAAAAAGACTAAGTACTAAATCTAGTATACTATGAAAACATTGTACTTAGCCATTAGCTATTTAAAGCTTGAAGAATATGCTCGATGGAATACTTGAATGCATTGTGCATGTCTTCTTCTTCCACTATCATCTCCTTTATCATTGAGTATTCTTGAAGCTTAAGGTAGTTGATCAAAATGCTTATCATCGGTGATGTTTTGAGTGGGAAACCATTAATTTTACTAGAGATTACATGCATGTTTTCACCCTTTTTAGTATGATGAAATGCGACTTCATACTATTTTACCTTGAATATTGCTTAGAATCGACCAAGTGACTTTAATTGTACAATAGTGTGAAATTCTAGAATTCATGTGCATTTGTTAAGAGAAAGGAAAAAGGGAGCAAGGGAAAAATGACCAAGGGGATTGAATATTCTGAAATTGAAGCATTAGGAGCAAAAACGTAGGAGAAAGAAAAGAGAGAAAAGAAGCGGGAGAAAGGGAGTAAAAAGAGGGAAGCTTGAAAAAAGAACAAGAAGACTTCAAGGAAGCCTTCACCATTGGACTTCATCAACCTCTTTAGGCTTTGTTTCTCCTTCTGCTAGTGATTATCTCAAGATACATTTCAATATATTAATCTTCCACATCTTATATTTCACTTCATCTAAGAACATGAACTAACTTTTTAAAATGATTTATCCTTCACCATTGGACTTCATCAACCTCTTTAACCTATGTATTTAACGTCTATTTGAATTATTTGAGCAAGGTTTGCTCTTTTTGTAAATGCTTTACTCCAGATTATTTGTTGTTTACATTYATTATTTGATTGGCCATGAATAATATGTGTGTGAGTYTCTTGAACTCTGAAAGGTAGTAAAAGATGTGRAAAACTTGAGTAGATATAGATTTGGTTATCTTGAGATAAGGTTAATATCTTAGGGCTACCATAGAATATTGSAGACATTTATATTCCACCCACAATATCATATGAGACTTGAACTTGATTCAAGCTCCTCCGATAGGTAGAACAACTTAGTGAAATAGGAAGAAAGACCAACAAACTGAAAGGATGAGGTCATTTCTGTCTCGATTTGTATTTCTATTGTAGCTAAACCATTGTTGTAGCGTTTGCTCAAAAGTCACTGCTGCAGCCCGCCTGCAACATTGACATAGTAGCTAAACCTTTGTTGTAGCGTCTGCTTAGAATTCATTGCTACAGCTCGCCTGCAGCATTGACGTAGTATATAGACCTTTACTATAGCGTCTACTCAAAAGTAATTGCTGCAGCCTATCTATTGACATTAGTACGTAGTGGATTCTTAAATCTAACTCACTTTTAAACTCTTGATCATATCATTTGTGCGATTACTGTGCTTATTTTCGAATCATTGTGATTAGATAATTTTAGTTATTTTACTTATTTTCGTGACAACTAATAAACTAATTGATTTTATTAGGAATTTGAACCATCACTTTTGAACCAACAATCCTTGGGGGATGATACTCTTATTCACTTTATATTACTTGTGGACCGTGTATACTTGCATGAGTAAAGTTTTATTGCATATGCAATTTTGTCTATCAATATGCCACTTCATTTCGCAGGTTGCAAAATTCTATAAGAACAATAATACAAGTGAGATAACAAATACAACTCATGTCTTTATCAAAATCTGATATTAAGGACTCTAAACCATATTGGGTTAACAATTTATATATACATGGGTTTTCTCAAAATCAGTTAACAATAAGGAGAATACTCAAAATACAAAATTTTGCGGAAATCTTTGAGACACATTGTGAAAAACATTCATTGACGAAATATTTATATAAGATTCACTATACAAGATTGATTAACTTTATTTTCATGAATCAACATCTCTGTTTGAACTGAATTTTTCATAATTAGAGTGATACATTTGTATACCTTTTTCTCGTTTCTTGAGTRTTTGRKTACAAGATTGTTGAGGACTTAAAATCCTTTTGAGATAGCGAACAGACTCTATTGTTATCAAGGGTTCAAAGATTCTTGAGTAAACCTTAGTATGAGTTATCCATTGTTTGACAATTTGAGTAAGTGAAAATTTGAAAATCTGAAGGTTGTATCTCTGGGTAATGAATGTGGATCCATAAAGGGAATTGAACATCCATAAATGCATCTTAAAATCGCTATGTTTACTTTCCCCCATTAAGATTTGTTCCTACTTTAATTATTACTCAACTACCTAAAATTCATTAGCGTCTGACATTTTTCTATGAGATTTGAAAAATATAAATTTAATCTCCGAAAAATTTCCATAATCAATTCCACCCCTTCTTGGGTTCTTTTAAATCTGAAAGGAATCTAATGAATCACAAATTTCTACGTGATTCATTAGAATATATTGTAATGAATATATTGTAATGAATTCACAAATTTCCATCCATAAGGATGGATGGAATATATTGTAAATCAACTAAGAAGTCTTATTAATAGAAGTTCAAATATTCATTCAAAATAAATATTTGCTCGAGAGCAAACTATCCTATCTGTTTTTTATCTTGGTATTGAATTTATACAAAAATAAAAGGTAATTTTTTTTCCTGATTCTACGTGTGAATCCCTGCAGGGATCGAGGGCTTGAATCAGGTGTGTCCAGATGATTTGTTCTGCAACTTCTACGAGAAGAGTGGAGATATCAAATGGAGCAATACAAAGGTATCACTGAAGACATCTGGACCTTAGATCTGATAATCTCAAGCATGAGACGATGTCTAGGTCTAGAAGTCAAATGGAAGAAAAAGACMGATKRGACATTTCTCACACCATAAGCTCMTAATGTACTTCTATTTTTTCATTAGTATTCCAATTGAGAAAAACAAACCAATTTAAAAGATGATTAAATTAACTAACATATCTCTGAAAAGACTTTCGACACAAATGAGTCATTTTAATTTATAAAAAAATAAAAAATAATAATTAATATAACTAGATTAAAAAAACAAGCTAATTGTAAATTATGATTGTTTTATTTTTTTAATTAAAGATAAGATTATTTAAGAATAAATATCCAATTTGAGACATCTATAAAAGAACATAGGGAGTAAGTACTAATATGGACCCTACTAAAGACAATAAATACCCTTATATCCCATTAGCCATTATGCCCACAACAATAATAGAAGAAAAATATATTGTTCTTCCATCAATGAATGCGGTAAAAATATATCTTCAAAACTATCTACAAATTATGCAAGAAAATGAGCTGTTTTATTATCAAGCTATCCTTCTTGAAACCGAACCTGGAGATGATTTGAAAATTCTCAAAGGAGGCACAGTAGGTTATCCAGTTTGAACGAATTGATTAAGCAACGAACCAGTTAAAACCGATCCATTGGGAGAGGGTGCTTGGAGGCAATGGAAGTGATTTTCCATGACCTATAACAAAGCAACTTAGACATGAATTAAGAGACACTGAACTAGTTCAGTTAAATACAAGGACCAAAACATAATAATGACAATGAACTGGGTTGCTTAAACATTTTATTAAATTAAGAGATGAATACACACAGCTATATAAGCAYACCAACTCAACCGCCAAATCCACCATATGCAAAAACAACAAATAGACGATTTGCCACAAGACAAGCTTCTAAAACTTGTGCTACCATTACCTTTCCACACATAGCAGACTGCAGTGCAAGACCAACATCTGCACGAGAATTGAAATACCCTGAACTAGGACTTGTAACCTTACCCCCCCAAAATTCTAATTGGGGGTAGGGAATTTTACGGGCACAAAATGGCGGGGATAATGATATTTCTAAGGACACAGCAAATGCCAAGACTCCGCACAAATAATTCTTAAAAATCACAGAAACCCAATAGTATTAGTACCTATATTCTTCCTTGCAAGTTTTAGAGTGCATAATCCAACCCACTTCTGCTTCCTTGCACAAAAGGTGCAAAAGCTTTACTTGTCATAGTGGAATACTGTTCCACCCAACTTAATGCCATGTTTCCTGGGCTGCAAATGTCAAGAGATTTGTGGTGCAATCTCAAGTTCAAAATTCTTCCTTTAACTTTGCCACGAGAGACAGAACAAGATTTTGTCAATGGAACAATGGCAATATACCCCATTGGTGCAGAAATCCTTCCCCAGTTGTTACTTCTAATACTAGAAGAACAAGCACTGCCAACATAGCTGCTCTTCCATTCCATGTCTCAGCACTTTTTGTCCAACCCCATTCCCAAACTGTTACAGGTGGTGGCAGCTCCCTCCGCTGTGAATCATATGTTGCCAATAGTTCTTCTACGCTGCCTAGTGGAACTAATGACTGCAAAAGTCAAATAACCAATTCCTCCAATCAGACTTCAAAGAATTTATACAAAATACATACTTCATGAAAACAAGAAACAGAAGAATTAGTCCACATACACTAAGTTAGCCTCACAAAGTCCTAAAGTTTAAAAGTAAGACTACAATTCTAGATTAACTCTGTGTTACAAGCTTTATCTTAACAAGCGTCTCATGACAATATGCGACTTATGCAGGTAACAGTGAGTCTTTCTTCATTGATGAGATGAAGAATGAGAAAGACCGTTATCTAACAAATCTGATTGGTTTATTCTTCCAGGGAATCTCTCTGCAAGAACTCGGATACCAGACTGAATGAAGTTTATGCTAGGCGACCCTCTTAGCCCTCTTGGCTTCTCATGGTCAAGCCCTGTCTCTTGTTTATTAAATCAAGATCCTGCCGTCTAGCAGATCTTATCTCATCAAGTTTAATCTAATTAAGAAGCCATATTGATTTCTGATGAGCAGGATCAGTGGGAGCTGCAAGCTCAGAGCATATTCTCAGTGTCGACTGTCGATCATCTGTGTAATTGGAGGTCTTGTAAGTGACTCATCTGCACAATTTATACGCTTCCCATACAATATAAAGCAGCAATTTAGTGTGATTAGATAATTAATTTGTTTCATTAGACAGAGAATAATATAACTATCTGCTTATGTATGCTATACAAATATTAGACCCATGGTTTTTGAGTTCAGATAAATTATATGGCATGCCTGTAAGACTTCTTGTTTCCAAAATAAGCATAGAAGCATAGTAATTTTCAAATCCTTTCAGGTTTACTCTGAACCACTATGCCTTTGAGTTTAACTGCTGCGTTTCCAAACCAACCAGAAACACTTCTTCAACTCTTCAATGAAATGCTTTGTTTGAGCCAACTCAAACCAACAAGAGAAACCAGCAAAAGGAAATGTTTCTTTGTTGACAAAATTTTGAGTATTTTATTGTTTTTGGGTTGAGGGGCTGCAAGTGGATTGGAATGCAAAAGAGATCATGAGATCACAGTTGAACAACCAAACTACAAGTGCTCCCATCCCTGAAAAGGCATTTAATGGAGGGAGAGTAGATGTTGTTCAGTAGTCACCCAAAACAGACTACAGGAGAAAAACTGTAAAAGATGGGACAGCTGCAGGAAATTATCCTCAGTGCCTGGCCATAATTTTTTATRATCAACCTAACGATATTCTTTCAAATGCTTTCACTCATAGCCAAACAAGTGCCAATGAACTAAAATGATACTCGAACCCCTAAAACATATCTTAACCTTCGYTGGTGACTATTAAAGAAATAGGAGAAAGAAAATAGAGATAGTAGAAAGGATGAACTGAAGAACTTGGGCAACTACTAGCCGCCTATCATGTCTACTAAGAGTTCAAGGGGGAAAAAAGATTAATTTATTAGTTATGTAAAAACTACAAATACTCCTATATCTGCAGCACTACCCCTTCAAGTTGAAGCATAGATATCATAAGCTCTAAGTACAGCACAATAAACTAAATAATAAACTACACAGATATTCTAACTCCATCAGAACATTACTAAGATGCCCAAACCATGATCTCCAAAACTGCTTCAAGCAATAAAGAGCCTGAATAACAAACCCAGGAGATCGTTAATTATTTTTTGGCAAATCTCCATACAAAAACGCATTCTCAATTTCAAGTACAGTTGCCAATGATGAATGACAAGAAGAGAAATGGCTATCGCAGGAAATGTTTCAAAATATTCCATAGCATAAACCTAGGTATTTCCTTTTGCAACCAACCTTGCCATTTTGACCCATCAACTGATTCATGATGGGAAACCATAACTCCATATRCCCAATAACATCCYGTAACATATATTCCTCTAGGACGTCACACAAGTTCTCATGCCCCATTGTTCGTTCCTGATCCAAACATCTCCTCCTTCATAGCCCATCTTATTCAAGTGTGCTGTTGATTTGATACAGTTCCTTGATGGGCTATGGTGAATCAATGACTGCGTTAGGGGTCTTTTCAAATTTTTGTAGATTGGATCAAATACCATGTCACGTAGATGTGGGAGGAAGAGAAAAGAATAATATGGAAGAACTGAAGAACTTCCCACAGCTCAATAATGAAAAACTGATAGTCTGTAGACTAGAGAATGAAGTCTTCTTAGCCCACTATTTCTAGGGAAACAAAATAAGGGTAGTAAGATTCTACACATACACTCAATTAATCTATTTATAATAGAGCTTATCTTTTGGGACTTCTTCTCTTTTCCCTATCAATTCCCTTTAAGATCAGAACACCTTACACACAATTATCCGTCCATAAGCTAATTCAACAATCTACCAAGTACAGATCCCATCAGTAATACTACTCAGAGCCCTCCAGAGCATGTGGTTGCTCCCATGAAGAATTATTTGATCATAACCACAATATAAACTCATCATAAATACAGAATCAAACATAAAATCCTCTCAAATGGTTTTTCCTGTCATTGCTTGAGCAGTACACCAGTTTGCCTCAGAGTTTTGCACGTGAACTATCTCTAACTTTGATTATAAGGATTCATGTATAAAGGCAATTCAACCAGCTTGTATCTCCAAATAGTATTTGTTGTGCAGGGGAGGAAGGCATGTGGGTGTGTTTCTGAGGTTCCTATCAGGAGTGAGGGAAACCTAAAACTTCTCTCTTTCCCAGGCAACCCGTTCAACCCTTAAATCAAATAAAGAAAGAATACAAAATAAAAAAGAAAATAAGACAGCTCTCTCTCTTTCTCTGTGCCTCCAAAGAAAATAACTTTAAAAAAATTCAAAAAAAAAAAAGACACCTCTTGTCCCCCCCAACCAAAAAAAAAATATATATATATATCTCTTTGAGCACTAAAAAAAGATGGAAATGTTCGAAGTTCCATTGTACTCCTCCTAAAGCAGTAGACATGTTTCCTTGGTTTTGGTTTCCACTACCTTCTCACTGCCCTCTGCTCCCAACAGAAGAACACAAAAGGAAAAGGAAAACACAAAGAAACAGAAGATATTTTCAACTTTTCGCAGATAAAGCCTTCTTTTGGAGAAGTGCAGAGATTAACTATCAGTTTATTAAGACATGGGACACGTAACAAGCCAAATTGACCTTCAACTGATGTGTTGCAGCAGTGAACTCAAGAATAAATTTAAGACGGAAGGCACGCTAACAGAGATAATGGAATAAACTTAAAACAACACAGGATGGCGGGTATAAAAAGGTGGTGTGAATGCAGTTTTTTTAACTATCAAATTTACTACTACACCACCCTAAATCTGCAACTAGTATAAACCACCAGCAAGACAAATTCTGAACTACAGCATTCCTTTTGACTGCTAAAAGCAGCCCAGCAACCAAAGACACCAAATTTGTCTCATGGAAAATACAAAACAATCAACAAAAAGACAAAGCTAACCAATTAAATGAACCCCGCCCCAAATACATCTGTTTCCTTCACACTTCTAATATCTTAATGGTAGATCTTTGTTGACTCCAAGRATGACTTAAGGGGAAAAGGGACATTCTATCRTTCCATACCCTGGTCCTACCTAAGCATGTAGATAGTACAACAGAAATTCACCTCCCGATAACTACTTCCTCAACATATCAGGAACAAATGAGTACTTGGTTATATAATCTCTCACCACTTTCCAGACAGTAAAAGCAATCAGCTAAGATTAATAACCAACAGAAAAATTCTTCTCTCATTTACTAATAGTCAAGGGCTCTAATACACATTGACTTCAAAATCACATTCATAAATCTTGTGGTTGGAATCCAGCAGTTATTCAATTTCTTTAGTAGTAAGTACTCAATTACGGATATAGAAACAGTTCAAGTCACATAGGACAATATAAATTTGTCGACGGCATCCATCTTTCCTGGGTAGTTACTCTAGTTTTGCTATTCATACCAACAAATCTCCGAGCAATGTACTTGAAATTTTGTATGTTGGGTAATTAAATTACCTGTCGAGCTTCAAGGTTTGAGACCGCCATAGCTCCAACATAAGGGAGACTTTCAATGACAGCATCTGCTAAATCTGCAATGAAAGTTGGTTCGCAACCTAAAGCAGGAACTCGTCCCCATTTCTCTATGCCAGACTTCAGTGCCAGCTCCTTGTATTCAACGTCAATTTCCTCTAAAGTCTCTATATGTTCGCTGACAAAACTGTGATGAATCATGAAAAGGATTAAGTGTGAACAATGAAAAATATCTCTGTTAACAGAACTGAACACAGCAGTCAGTTGTACCTAATGGGAACAGCAAGAAGACTCTTAACTCCTTTCTGACCGAGCTCAATTATTGTCTCATCTGTATAAGGTTTTAACCACTCAACAGGTCCAACCCTACTCTACAATATGACAAGACAAAATACCAAGTTACAGCAATAATACCACAAAAGTCAAAATAAAAATGTAAAACCAGGACAACTACATTACAGCAAAGAAATTCACATCTGTATAATAAAAAATGACAACACTATCCCGGCATGAAAATAAACCTTATAAGTGGTAAACATTGAATTCACCAACAACCTTCACAATTGTAGATTTCAGCCAAATTAAATAGTATAGTATTCAAAGAGATTAATTGTAATCTTTTGTAAGGAAAACAGAATCCCATGGTCATGCTTTTCTGAAGCAATAAGACCTTGCAAACTTCAAAATGTCATGGAAATCTAATTCCCTACACAAATCATTGTCAAACAAATATGACGCAACAGAGTAGGTAGAAAGAGCCAAATGTAGTCAATAAGATTATGCACCTGATAAGCAAGTGTGTATGCATTGATTATTTGCCTCTTCTCCAATTCTTCCATTATTAGGTCTACACATTCCTCCATCTCAGCCTTGTATGGATCACCAGCTTCTTCAACATAGGCAAGTGGCACACCATGAGCACTAAAGAAAATCATCACCTGTAATTGATGGAAACATGTTCACAATCAAAAGTTAAAGAAGATGACAAGCAAAATTTAATGTTGGTTAAATACTGTAGATTTTATAGACATAGTTAGATATACTGTGATAATGTACAAGATTGTATCTCGGAGCCCAAGGGTGTACCTGGATTGGCTTCTCGAGGGAAAGAATGTTCATTGAAGAACACAGACATTATTTGTAAAATCCAGAAAAGGAAATGAAGACATTCAATTTTGGCAAGTAAGAAACTTGAAATGCATACAGAAAAGACAATAAACATATCTTATACATGGGAATGAAGAATATCATATTGTTATTCATCTAAATAAATATGAAACTTGAAATAGCACAGGTAGTAAGCTCCAGCTTATGATTTTTATGCAACCTGCTGCTTGACCATCATAAACAATCTATACAGACATCATGGGAAGAAACTGAAGAGTACAACAAATCCTACTTGTGCTATAGCAAGAGTACAACAAATTTATTAAGCATCTGCACTGCATAAATTACCTCCTGGGGGCATTCAAATTTTTGTAGCTCCTTCTCAATCAAACTTGCCATTGCTTTAATATATCCTTCACGCTGGTACCAGGAGGGAATTACAGTGTGTTGCATATTCATTAAATATTCATCCTCCCTAAAATTTGAGAGACATTGTCAAAGCGATTGACTTATTGGCAGTAAGATGACAAGATACATCAGTATGTTCTTACCTGAACAGACTCTCCAATAACCGAAGGCTTGAGCCACTTGTTGATATAGAGAATTGAGGATAAAGTGGAAGCACGACAAGCTTTGTAATGTTATCCCTTTTGATCTAAGAAATGGCAAGTAATGGAAAATTCAGATCATTAGCATTTAAAATGTACACAGGACTTCCAGTTTGACAAGTTTAACAATCCACAACTGCAATTAGCGTATTAAGAGGAAGAAAAACAAGCATTAACAAAATTCTCTAAAGCAAAAAATTCTATATTTTGGTGAAGGGATCAGTTTAATTCCTTTGCAATATTAAATAAGCAAAAAGCACAGTGATGCAGAAATTATTGAATGGTTAGACAAGAGTTGTAGCCTTTGGAAGGCCAAATACAAAACCAACACCCTCTCAAGCAAAGGACAATTTCTGGCCTAAAGGGAGATGCCCATGGTGATTACRAGCTGCTACTACAAAGTATTGGTCTGGTTGTTACTTGGGGCTTTCGGTATCAAGGGTGTTTCATTTAACTAGTTGCTTCAATTAGCAAGTATTTAGTCTTCGAGAATCTTCGTTTAATCAGTTATTACTATCTCAGTCTAATCTGGAGTTCTTATTGTCCTATGAAAGTGAAGAGTATTATGTCTTTAGGAGGAATTCTAGTTTCATTAGGATTTGGTTGTTAGGCATCACCTACATTATAGATATAATGATGGTTCTACATTAAAACTTGCTCTCTTATGTGTATTTAAAATGGCATCTTTTTCTTTAAAACTTGTAAACCTATTTAGTTTGATTTCTGTAAACATAGGTGAGGAGAAAAAATCCCTTGTGATTTATTTATCATTCTCACACACATATATAGACAAAGCATGAATCCCATAATAGGAAAATTCCTAATCAATCTCTATAATCAAGCTTAATTTCCTACTTATATGTATACTATTTACAACCTGTAACAGCTTATATTAGGCAGCTTACATGCACATACATCACTGCCCTTACTATATTATCACTCAAAATACAATACTACCATTATTGTTCATGAACTTTTGATTTTGCTTTGTCAAGACATTTGATGCATATTATCACCCCACCCTGCCACYACCACAAGAAGAGTCTCCTCACAATCAAACCACAATCTATTCAAKTTGGAATTRCCCTCCCMGCATTTTTCCACAAAATTGAGAGTATCCAAATTTAGAACATARAAACTGACATCTAAATTCATTTACCAAATCCAACCATGAATGAGGAGTCACACSAAATAAGTTCGTAGAAAAAGACAAAAAAGGAGATCATGGAAGCAAACATATCTGCTCAATTCAGATTCCTTTTTCCACCAACATCCCCATTGCTAATCAGCTAAAGAATCAAGCCCAATTTGTCTGGTACTCGGGTATAATACTGAGAGTTGAAAATAGGCAAGGGGGATGAGGAGGGTGGAGCCAGAGATGAAGATGTCTCAGCAAATATAGAGAGAAAGGAAGAAGGGAAGGAGTGAAAAAAAGAAACCAGCTTGTCTGGTACTCGGGTACAGTATTGAGACTTCATTTAAGTGAATACTAACCTCTGGACAGGAACAGAAGTAAAACTCTTACAGGCAGTAAACAGAAACACATTGGAGTTATTCCCAAATTCCCATCCTTATGTTTCTATTCTTAAAGATGTCAGAACCAGATCTCTATGTCGTAATAGGAAAGTTCCTAATCAATCTCTATAATCAAAGCTATTCCCAAATCTCCATGTTTCTATAGTCTTTTCTGTTTTCAATGCTTTCAGTCTTTTCTGTTTTTGAAACCAGAAACAGCTTCCAAAACCAATCTTAATGGACCCATTTTCTAAACAAGGCTTCTAAAGAATGTTCTTGTTTTTCTAACTAATATCAATTAAATTTATTTTCTTATCAGTAACTCTATACTTTTACCAATCTCTTTCCTTTCTACAGGCCTTATAGACATGTCTTACTGAAGAGTCAAATTGAGTATCCGGTATTTATTAGGCCACAGATCTAATTAAGTTACCTGTGTGCTTATTTTTCAAAGACTATCAGAAATCATATAGAGCACAAGAAAGACAACTACCAAATGCACTTATCTATCTCCATGAAATAAAGCAACATCCAAAACCAAATTGTTGAACAACACCTGCTCAATAGCTTCTTCAGTGAATGGGTGCCAATATCGCATGCCTACATACACCTTTGCGGGGAGTTTTTTAGCACAGAGTGCTTTTCTTAATTCTTCAGCCTACAATGCAATCAAACACAATTAGACTGCTGATAAAGTGTTTCTGTTTGAGTGCATATGTATAAAGGCCTAAAAAACAACATAGGAACCATGCAGCATTTCACCAGATGGAGAACCATGGTGAAGCACTCTATCTAGTTCATCAAGAAAGACATGATTGATTATTTAGAAGTCTTTATCTTCAAATGATAGAAAACTATTGAATTATGTAAATACATATGCCCGTAGTATACTGCAAGATCTTAGCTGTAATCTTTGTATTGCAACACCAGGCAGATTTTGATAGTGGCCCATGCAAGATTATGATGGTGACATGGTGGCACCTTATGGTGCCGGGCAATAAAAACAAATTTAGCCAATCCAGCTTCCAGCAGCACATAAAGTTGCACAGCCAGTCAACTGGAGCAGAAGTCATCTACAAAGGTTTCCCAAACAGGGAAATGTAAGTTTCTTGCTGGAACATCAAATATAGTGCTTTAACTGCTTGCTCCTTACAACTTCTTGAACAAGACGACAATTACAATTACCTTTTTATTCTTTTGCTCTATTTAAACTGCTAGGAAATTACTCACTTCTGGTTCTAGAATAAATATTAATGACTATGGAATTTRTTAGCGTTACTGGCAAATGTCATGGGGCTGTATCCGCATTTGGTGAATTGAGAATAGTCTGCAAGAACAATCTTTACATGGAAACGAAAGACTCAGACCAGGTAATGAAAATAATATTGCAGGACCGGAATGATACCCAGTGAAAAAATGAACCACTAATAATATTGCGAGCAACAAAAATGTCGAATGATTTGGCAGATATCTCCATACATGTTTCCCTAACCAGAGGAGCTGTGTCAAATGCCCCGACACCAGTAAAAAAAACATATTCATAATCTGATCATACCAGTCAACTATCAGAGTGCAGGCAATTATAGCATGTAGAAATTAGTTTTCATTGATTGATTTTATTGTTACAAGGTTATATATATATGCTGCTGATACAAGTCAACCAGAGATATACAAATCAATACAGATCCCTTAATCAGTGGTAATTATAAAGAATCAAAGTTAACCATAATTAGCATATAATTCAGAATCAAATATGCTGGAGTGCAAGAGATGATGACCCAGAGTGATAGCGATCCACAATTATAGGCGTCGACAAGATTCTCTAACAGAATTACCGCAGATTGAAACATAAGTGCGATGTAACCTCTCTCAATGTTTCACCGAAAATTATAGCTTGCTAAACTTAAAAATTGAGCAGATGATGCATCTAACTTACATGTTTCTTGCAAGTGAGTTAAAAGATGGTCTTTAGTTTCTCTGCACAAGGCATGACTAGAACAATGTTTAAATAGCCACCATCAGAACCATGCAAATTGAATATTTTCCAAGAAAAGAAACACACTATAGAGAGGACAAACATCATTATTTGTCTTATATGAAAGGAATCTGTTACTACACAATACATGATTTACGAAGCTGGCCAAGCATTATTCATCAACCATTAAGGAACAAATTATGCAAGACAATGATATCTTGACATCAAAGATAATTACATGGAGATTCTAGCTTAAATTTTAACAGGGAATTTGATACATACGGTAATTGTTACTCCATTGACTGATGTTACTTTTTACATTTTCTCTGAGTTGTGATAGAGACAAGTGGCACCAACCACCACTTAAGGTTTATAAGAGGAAGAATAAAGAAGATTCTAAAGGCCAAACCCTAATCTGGCTTACTTTAGATGATGGACAGCTGATATGAATTTAGGGTAATCCTAGTTTAAGTAGGTTCCGAGTTGTTTTGTGTTTTGAGTTAATAAGTAGTTTCCTAATTGTTTTAGAGCCATAGTAAGATTTTCTTTTCCTAGTAGGTTTAGGCTCTATCTGGATGAGACTTTGGGGCAAGG